>PVIU01005028.1:0-36394 GCA_004026605.1 Ondatra zibethicus
TTCAGGCACACTGTCTCAGTAGGTGGACCAGCCCCTCACGGTCCTAACTTCCTAACTCATCTTCTCCCACCTTCTGCTCTTCACCTGCACCTTGGGGGCTCAATCCATTGCTCTGATGTGAATGTGGGTCTCTGTCTCTATCTCCATCCATCGGATGAAATTTCTCCCACCTCTATCCCCGCCCCTGGCTTCCAACTTATAAAATAAAGGTCACTAAGCACTTAGCTCACAAGCCCAGAGAAGCTGAATACCTAGGTGAACCCAAAGAAAGCATACACAGAACCTCCTGGAAGTTGGAAGCAAACAGGATCATCAAGCAAAAAAATTTCTTTTTAAAACTTTTAAATTACATGTGTTGATTTTATTTTATATGTGTTTTGTCTGCAAATGTGTATGTGTAATACATGCATGCTTGGTTCCCACGGAAATCAGAAGAGGGCCGTGGATACCCTGTAATTAGAGTTATACATGGTTATGAACCATCATATGGCTACTGAAAGTCAAACTTGGCTTCTCTGCAAGAGTAACAACTGCTCCCAATCACTAAACCATCTATCTCTCTAGATCTTAGTGAAGGAAATTTCAAGACTTCATAATATTGAGTCTATAGAGTGATTATCATTGCTTATTCAGGTCTATGGTGAAACAAGTGGGGCAAAAAGAAAAAGTCTACAGTTTGGAGAGAAAAGAGCACTGTGTAACTTGCTTAATGCACCCCCCCCCAGAATGTGCTGAAAGAGAGGTTGTACTTTTTAAGGAAATTAGTATCATTAAGGAGAGGCCTTCTTCTAACTAAAATAGGAAAAGTACCTAGAGACCAAGACCACACCCAGATAAGCCTCCAGCTTGAAGTTGAAAACTGTAGTGAATTCTCATTGATCTTAATAATAAAAACCAAGGAGTCAGATATTAGGGGATGAAAGCTGAAAGAACAGATAAGCAGAGCTGCCAGCTACTAGTTCTTCCCTCTGCTACGTCTTCAGACCAAATGGTATCCTGCCTCTACAAGTTCTCAGACTGAGCGCTGCCTCTGCAAAACCTCAGACTGAATCCTGAGCTCCTGTCTCCTCCTGTTTTATTTTCCTCTCTCCACCCAGCCATATCACTTCCCTTCTTCACCTCCCTAGTGCTGGGTTTAAAAGTGTGAGCCACCACCGCTTGGCTCTGTTTCCCTTTAAGACTGATTCAATCTCATGTAGCCCAGAGTGGCCTTGAACTCATAGGATCCATCTGCCTCTGACTTTTTAGTGTTGGGGTTAAAAGTGTGTGCCACCACTGCCTGTCCTCTATGGCTAACTCAGCACTCTCATCTTCAGAGAAGTTTTATTTGTTAAAGCACAAACAAAACATCAACACAGAAAACCTGAGGCAATTTCTGCTCCTAGAAAGCAATGATACAATCCACACAGCCAATGTGATTCAAGGCAGCTAGCTAGGGTCCATCTCTGACAACCAAGTTGGCAGGGAAGGATGCAAGAGGCATGGGGTCAGAGATTGTTCCTCCAGAGTTTCAGAGAGCTGCTGGAGTCAGGCAGCACATGTTGGGAAAGACCCTGCATGAAGGCTCTGAGAGGGCAGGAGACCTGGAGGGGCACTGCATGGACTTGGGGTTGCAGTGGAGATCCCAGATGTTGGAGATGCCAAAGTTATATGGTATCTGCCAAGGGAAGCTGCATACAGAGAGTGGGACCCACAGAAGAGAGAGATGAATGTTGAAGTTGGCAAAGCTGGAAGGAAAGAGTCATCTAATCCTTTTAATCTGCATACAGAGCTATAGAAATTGTAGTTTGCCCTGCTAAGCTTCCAAATCTTGCTTTGGTTCAGTATTTCTCCACTATGTCCCCATTTCTCCCTTTTGGAATGGGAATATTGTTTCCTATGCCATTGTATGCTGAAAATATTTTATGGGTGAGTGATGTGGGATTCCCCTCTGTATGCTGTGAATACCATTGGTTAATAGAGAAGCTGCTTTGGGCCTGTGATAGGGTACAGCAGAGCTAGGCTGAGAAAACCAAACTGAATGCTGAGAGAAAGAAGGCGGAGAGAAGCCATGTAGCCCCTCCAGAGACAGATGCCGGTTGGAACTTGCTGGTAGGCCACAGTCATGTAACAATACACAGATTACTAGAAATGGGTTAAATTAAGAAGTAAGAGTTAGCCAATAAGAAGTTAGAGCTAATGGGCCAAGCAGTGATTCCATTAATATAGTTTCTGTGTGGTTAATTTGGGTTTGAGCTACTGGCTGGTCAGGAAATGAACTAGCAGTCTACTACAACAGGTGAGTACAGTTAAGAAATTACCTTGTGGTGGAAATGCCACTCATTGGTCATAAGAACTCATTCCTTGGTAGGAAAAACAAGGAGACAATGTATACCATTTAAATTGAATATAAAATATAAAATATTATTGAAGATTCCAAAACAATTTTCAGTGGTGTTTCAAAAATTACATAAAAATTTATGAGTGAACATAAATGTATTGCTAAGTTCAAGAGCAATAACATGGTCATAATCCTGGTGTGACTTGGTTGATGTACAAGAACAGATCAGTAGGCTGGAGGAGCCAAATAGTGGGTCCCCAGTTGGATTCACGTGTACAAGAACCAGCAGTGAATTTACTGTAAAGAAAACATGAGTTCTTCAGTTGTTTGGTGAACATCTCTGCTAGTCTACTCCCATTATTATGCATTTTATGAAATTCTAGCTATATTTGATGCAATTATCTAAGACCACTATCTCTGATGACTCTGACTTCACCCACTGTGGTCCCCTTATCTTCTGGCATTGAAGCAACCGTGAACAAATTCAGAGTCTAACAAAGAGAAAGTTGAACTTAGGATATGCCATGTTCACTGAAATTTGGGAAAACATCGAAAGAGTTTAAAGGTATAATTTAGAGAGGCCCCAATCCATAAATACCGAACAAAACCCAACTCACCTGAAAGGACTTGAACAGGAATGTTGAGCTCCAGCAGTCATAATCACAGCAGAATGAACTCTGTAGTTAACAACATAGCCTGCTGTCTCAAGAGGAGGAAGGGCCTTTCGCAAACTACTCTAAAAGTCAGTCCTATCCTTTAACTAAGAAATGAAAATTGGCTCAAGTCTGGTGATCAGAGTTTGATCTCTGGGACCCACATAGGAAAAGGAAAAAGCTGACTCCCTCAGGTTGTCCTCTGGCATCCAAATGCACACCCCAGTTTGTGATGTCATGTGTGTGTGTATACATACTAATAAAATAAATGATTGTAATTTTAAAATGAAATTTACCTTGATTTTCAAAAGATACTTTGGAACTATGGAACTTCAAATAGTGTTGAAACTATAAAAGATGATAGGGACTTTTGAAGTTGGACTAAGTGCATTTTGTGTCTTGATACAGCTACAAGCCTACGGAAGCCAGAAAGTAGAATGCAATGGTCTGAATGTCCCCCATAGGCTTGGGAATTTTAAACACTTGGTCCCCAGTTGGTGGTGCTGTTTGGAGACGTTTAGGAAATATAGCCTTTCTGGAGGAAGGCCACTGGGAACAGGAATAGAGAGTTCATAGCCTTGGTCCACTGTTAGTTCTCTCTCTTCTTCATATTTGCAGTTGAAGGTGTGATCTCTCAGCTTCCTCCTCCTGCTCTGCTTGCCACTTTGCTTCCATGCCTCCCAGACATGATGGACACTTACCTTTCTTGAAACTTAAGCCAAAATAAACCTGTCCTTTCATAGATTGCTTTTGGTCATGGTGTTTTATTACAAAAACATAAACGTAACTAATTCAGGGCCCACTTTGTCACCAGGGTAATTTTAATGTCCCAAACCATAATGTTCAGTGTTTAGTTCTTTCTTTTTTAACTTAGCTCTTTAGATCTCCATCTTTTTTCTCTATGAGACTTTCCCTCTCAAAGTTCATCACTTCCTTCAATCCCTGGACTCAGAACAATCTTTACACCAATGGTACCTAATAATTTAAAGACACGGAACATTCTGGTAACTTCTGGATAATTTGGAAATAATGAGGGATCTCTCTTGAGTTGTTAAATTAATTCTTGATTTCTATTAATTCGTCCTTGGTCATTTTACTTTTTTCTAGCATTACGTAACTTTTGCTGATTCACACTGTGCTATTCTGTGTGCAGACATGAAATCACTTCTTCTGGCTCCACATGAGAAATGTAGGGTTCTTTGTAACAGCTGGCAAGGGGTCATTGCTCCAGGATCTGCTGTTAACTTCCAGTTATGTTCTTGTTCTCCATTGATAAAACTAACTCTCAAGAAAGATTCAAAAGCCACTCACAAATGTACAGCACTGAAGGTTGTCATGCTGGGAGTTAGTATTACTCTAAATCCATGGTTCTCTATAATGCAGATGTCTGGAGGGTGAAAGCAGACAGACTTTTCCTGGAGCACAATTCCAGTTGTGCCCTATAACATGATGGTGTAACACATCTAACCACGCGTGAAAGGCTTCACATGCTCTTCCCTCTCTAGAAATCCCATAGCTGCTGTGAGAACAGGCTTCCAAAGAACAGAAGTCATATTAAGCATAGCCAAGCTATTCAGCTGACATTTTGGCTATCTCTCAACAAGTATGCCTACTAGACAAAGATTCATAAAAACATTGAGCCAACATAGCCCCTATCTTGTTCTGATTAGTAGAACTACTCAGTTGTCCCATGAGTTCTTGAAAAACCATTGTTTATGTTGCAATCTGCCATCTTTTGATGTGGTTTGTTATACAGCACTAGCTAGCTGATACACATCACATACCCTCATTCCTATTTTGTTTTATCTTTCAAATGCATGAGTCAATGAACTACCTTATCTTCCATGTTTCATCTTTGGCACTGCCTAAAAACATAACTTCTCTTTTCTGATGAGAAGCTTGATGCGCTATAATTGCAGATAAAATCTACACCAGTATGAATTGCGCTTGTGCTCTGGATTACAGAGAAAATGTGCTCAACTACCAAGAGTACCAGAGCAGACCCCACTCAGATATTATCCTTTCCACCTTTCCTACTATAGCAGCATCACCTTTATCTGCCCAGTCATCCTCCCCAGCCAAAACCTAGGAACACCCCACAGCTTCTTTTCCCTTCTCATTGGGAAGCTAAGTTCTTCTGTTCTAATTCCTCATTAATTTTTACTGACATCCTTTCCCTCCTCTTGATTGGATCCAATTAGATTCTGGTCATCTGCAATTAGTACCCAGTTGGCAAACTCACATTAAAATGCCGGAAAGACCCGAAGGGGTGACCAGGCCAGCCTTTATTTTTATTAACAGTAGGGTCATTAAAGAAAATCTTCCAAAAGTTCCAAAGCCAGTTGCATTCACCAAAATCAATGATAATTCAATAAAATCATCCTTTGTTGCCATTTTAAGAGTGGTCACATGATGAAAAGTCTCGGTATTTGCAGGTTTCATTTTTACTACAAAGGAGTTGAGCACATTTGAGCGTGGCAGGAGTAACACATAGGATCCAAAGCTTGAAAATGCACAAGAAGTTGCTGTGGTGGTGCTTTGCCGTGGCTGTGGAGACTGGCAGTGCCCTGGAGCTTGCTGATTGGCCAATCCTGCTAAATCAGAGCACTCCAGGTTCAGTGAAAGACAAAACAAGGCAGAGAGTGACTAAGGAAGAGACTTCAGATTGCCCTCTAACCTCCAAACACATGTGCATCCCCCCACACCCATATTCTCACGCACATAATTTTGTACACACATGTCCAAACTCAAAACAGTGCCCACCTTCTTCCAATCAATAATTCTACCCAACTCCTCAGTGTCACATTTAATGTAAAAGGTCCAAAATCACATCATTCATAGTGTCTGGCTTCACATGTATTCGTTACCTGCACTTCCCATAGTCTCAGGAATAGCTGACAACGGTCAGAGTAAGATTTTAAGTGGCAGAATGTGTGGTGTGGATGAGCTACAGCACCCTAAATCTTAAAGAGGACTGCCTCCTGATACTTCATCTCTTCTCTCCCCAAAGGGAGCTATAACCAGAAAGAGGCCAAAAGAGGTCATCTTAGAGTTGGAGATTCAGTTCAAATCCCTGGAGTACAATCTCTCAGTCTTTCTCTGCCTGTCACCTGCAATGACAAGACCTCCCCCTTAGAACCAGAGAGCAGGAACCGCAGTGCTTTCTGGGAAACAAACCCCGACCAGCACACTTGTCTCTGTGGGAAGTGCATGCAGTTGTTACACTAAACTCTTGAGCTATCTTGGTTCTCAGGAGGGGAGAACTGGAGGGTAAATCTTAAACAAGTGAGCAAGCAAACTGGGGTGGGTGAATGTGAGATGGCCAGGAGGGAGCCCCAAACTCCAGACCCTGAAGGAACTGCTGCCTTTTGGTGCGCTCAGCTCAGGGGTGCTCCCTGCCTTATACTCCTTCACTGATTTTACAGGGCTGCACAGGTGACTCAGCTCCTTCACAGTTTTTATTTCTCCCAATCCTCATAACAATATTGAACCAGAAGTATTTTTATGATTAGTTTTATTGTGAAGATAATGAAGGTTGGAGTAAGCTGGTGGGTTCTCCACTGTTTCACAGGTAATGGCAACACACGTCTATGTTTATGAGCCCCTTTCCTTTTTTTTTTTCCTTTTTAACCTGACAATCCTTGCTAAGTAGCAGCACCAATGCCTGTAGCAGAGCAGAAAAAGAGCCAGGAAGCAAAGGTCTAGTGGCTTGTCCAAAGTCATGTAGCTTGGGTGGCCTGGGCTTGCCATTGCATTCCTCTCCAGCTGCCCTGAGACCTCTGCCCCTTTTATTTTCCTCAGCTCAGGCCATTTTGACTCCTTTGAGGACCTGAGAATTCGAGGACATAAAGTCAGAGCCTTATATCTTGACCCCTATGCAACCATCACAGCCTTCTTCCACCCCTCTGAGAATTGGCAGCCTTATCAAACTTTCCTGTAGTTGGTTATTGGATTAGGTTAAATCGAACTTGTGGCAGTAGAGTAACTCCCCAGATACTCTTCACTAGAGGAGAATGTTGTCATCAGAATCTGACCCGGCCCTTTGAGCTGCTGTGACTCTGGCCTTTCTATGCCTCACTGGCATGGTACAGCCAGTGTTTCTGGGAATTGCGTTGAATTTACTTACTTTCTAGAAGACAAAAGGGTTAGCTCTCTCCAACACCAATAGCTATATGGTTGAAAATCAAAATTCCTGGACTTTTCTTAGACAAGTCTGGTTTTGGCTTCACATTGGTGGAAAACCCTAAAATAAGAAACAATAAATAGCAGTTGAGCCCAGCAGTTGCTATTAGCATCAGGAGAATTGCTTTATCACCCCTGCCTCAGTGAGTGCCTAAGAACATAAACAGTAGAAAACACTATATATACAATGTTTTTCTGAGACATATAGAACTGTGGTCAAGTTTAGTTTATAATTTGGGCACAGCAAATGTTCAACAGTAAGAATAATATAGAATAATAATAACAATATGCTACCATAAAAATTGTGTGTGTTCTATCTTTCAAAAATCAATTGTGATTTCCGGTGCCTGGAGAGATGGCTCAGCAGTTAAGAGTTCATGGTACTCATCCATAGGATCTGAGTTTGGTTCCTAGCACCTGTATCTCTACCAGATAGCTTACCTTCCTGTGACTTCAGCTCCAAGGGACTTGACATCCTTTTCAGGCCTCCACAGGCACCTGCACATACATGTACTTATGCACACTTCATTTTTAAACTGATTTCTGTCTCGCCAAGCCCCTGAATATCCACTCTATAGACTGTGTCTGGCTTCATATACCCTGCAGCACTGCCACGTGGTACCAGGGTAATCTGCCAGTTTATATCTTAGGTCCTGTTGTCTTCTTTGTGCCGCTGCTCCTGTGCTTAGGAAGTGACATTAAGTAGAATGTCACTTAAATGCCAGTACCCCAGTACCATTGCTACTCTGATAACTGGCATGGCCACTAGGTAACTAACAGATGGGCAAGGTCTACACCATGAATACACTAGACAAAGGGATGATCGATGTCCTAGGCAGGATGGAGCAGGATGGCAGGAGATTTCATCCCACCGCTCAGAGCTGTAGACAATTTTAAACTTAAGAATTGCCTATATCTGGAACCTTCCATTTAACATTTTTGGACCATGACTGACTACAGGTAACTACAATGGCAGGAAAAAAAAAATCACAGACCAAAAACAATGGTGTTATCTACTATGTGTCGGTCTTGTGCTGAACATCTGAATATTTTATTTAATTCTAACAATCTGGTGAGGTGCTGTTATTTTACATATTAAGCCAAGGAAAAGGAAGAGTTTGCCTGTGGTCACGGAGCTAGAAAAAGGGTGAACTTGAAATTTAAATTTGCTTTTCCTAAGTCCAACATTCAGTTTTCCCTCTGATGAGAAACCATGTACCCTAGCAATAGATGCTGTTTATAGCTCTTAAAAATAGTGCCACTCTTTGACCTCAATTTCTACTTGTAAGCATTTGTTACATAAAAATAATCAGAGATGAGAGAGGCCATGAACTTGAAAGAGAGCAGGGGGGGTATATAGGAATATCCAGAGGAAAGAAAGGATAGAGGGAAATGATGTGATTATACTATTAAAAAATAAGAAGTAATTCTAAATATGTTTACACGAGTCATATCACAATTTTAATATTATACAACCAGAGTTTTGAAGGCATGGTATGGTATTTAACGCTGCTAGAAAATAACCAACCTATAAGAAATGGAAAATTCCAGAATATGAAATTGTATCAGCTATGATTTCAATTTTGTTCAAAATAAGAAATGAAAAATACATGTGAATTCATAAAATAATTATAAGAGAATAAGACATGCTAATTTGAAGCCATATCTTGGTGAAAGAATTGTGATTAATTGTTCTCTTTTCTTAATTTGCTCTTTATTTCCCAAAGACATTAGACATTATTACAAAATAGAAAGAAGAGAATTTTTTTTTTTTACAATCAACTTCCATGTCCACAGGTTTCCCCATCTGCAGATTCAACCAACTGTGGTCAGAAGCATGGGGGAGAGGGGAAGGCCTGTGATCTGACATGCACAGACATAGTCTCTAGTCCTTATACCCCAAGAGATGGGGTCTGACAGCCATTCATTCACACAGCACTTAGACTGTGTGGTTGTCACAAGCCACCAGGAGACGCCTGAAAATCTGCAGGAGATGTGTGCAGGTTCTATGCGGACACTTTATATGTTTATAGATGGACCTGAGATCCATCTGTAGACACTGTGGGATGACTGAGCCCTTCCAACAGTAAGACTAATTCCTGTCACTAGTAGAGACAAGCACAAGTCAAGATAGCTCAGGTCCATAGGCTGCTGAGAACACAGTTCCTTCCTTCACCCAGCACAGAGAATAAGGCAGGCCACCAGAGAACAAACAGAGCTGCCTAACTGGTTCTGTGACCTTGGACAAGTCGCATCACCTTTCTGAGCCTCAGAGACTCTCTTGAGCAATGAAGGCTTAGCTCAGTAATGTCTGAGCCAGCAGCCTCACTTCCGTGCCTTCTAGGTAGAACTGTCTTTCGACATGCAATTAAATTTGACCTTCCCCCGTGCCTGCAAAGAAAAATATTTATGAATGAGTCTCCAATTTTAGATGAGTCCGTGTCTGGGAGAAGCCCAGCCCCACCGGCAAATTACCGCCTGTGCTCAGCAATGCAGCCAGGTGCTCTGTGGTGTAATTGTGTCTGTGGTAATAGGCTGTGAGGCAATCAAGCCATTTGCTCGGGGAATCACATGCTATCACAGTCCAATGGCCAGGCGGATATGGAAAATTAGCCTGTTCTGTGGATAGACAATTAGAGCCAGAGCCACCTTTTACATTCACAGCCAAGCAGCAAGGAGGGGCCGCAGCAATGAGGCCTGGCTCTCTGCCCACACCTCATGCTGCAGGATGCACACCTGCCTGTGACTCTGTAAGATCCCTTGCAGGGGTTAGACACCTTAAATCATGCCAAATCTACTCAGCAGTGACATGCAGCTTCATATGACCAGTGAGTCTACTCCCTAAGGTGTTACAGAGTTTTCCCTGTGTAGAAGAGCCCTTGGGCTGTGAAGACTGATTCCAGAGCCCTGAGCCTTTAGACAATAATGACTCTGTTTACAGTTCTGTGGGTAGAATTTCAAAATCAATGTCTTCTCTGGTCACACTCCCTCCTCGTCCCTTCCCACATATTCTGGGATCTCATTATCTCTCCAGCTCTGGAAGATTCTCTCTGGCGTCTGCCTTCCTGCCCACATGGCCTTCCCTTTGTGTTTATTGATTCCCTTCTTTTAGAAAGACACCAGTCATTGGGACATGGCCCACAATAACTCAGCATCACTTCCTCTTACCTTATCACCCTGAAAAGACTCCATATCCAATAATATTCTAAGCATGTGGGAATTCATCAGAGTTTAAGGGACAGTATTGAGCCACCTCACATTTCAACATAGCACCATTGAGTATTCACTGGTTTCCTTTCTGTCTGTCTTCTGTCACTTTGAGTTCGCCACAAGAAAGTACTGTCTTCAGAACCATTCTCTGAGTAGTGAATAGCACAGAAGGGAAGGAAGATATCTGAGACCATAGTAAGTGCCAAAGCTTGTGCGCAGACTGGGATAGACTGGGTGACTCTCAATCTGGGTCCTTAGCCCTATATCATATCACCTAAAGCCTTACACAGCTACAAATTCTGCTGCACTGTCAGCAGGTGGTGGCAATAAAGTGACAAAATCCTTGGAAAGTATGATGAAGAACATCACACCATTGGCTCAGATGGTACACATTGCACAATTCTCTTTTCAAAAAAGAAACATGAACCATATAAAGCCTCTATCCACAAAAAAAAAATGCTCATAATAAGCATTGTCTATAACGGCAGCAAGAAAGGACAGATTCAGACAAAGGAATCAGCTAAAGTGAGGGATACTAGGCCTGCAGACAAAGCTGTGCCTCTGTTCAAATAATGTGCACCCTTTCCAGCAAGAGAGTCCGTGCAGGTGTCGTCCTGTGACGGTCAAGCAGCCTTGTGAGGGTCTGCAGAGAGTGCCCAGCAACGGTCTTTAAAAGAAAGAGGAATAACACAGGAACAGAGCACTTTCATAATTTTTCCCTTCCTTTTAAGGTTTTTTTTTTAATTTTCAGTTTACATAATAACAATTATGGATTATTTGTGTAATTAGAAAACAAAACCACATGTCTCTAAAATGCGAAGTAGAAGCTGCATTTTCATGACAGTACTGAAGGGGACAGGACGGGAAGTGAGTTCTAGTCCGGCCAGGAGCCATTGCTCTGTCTTATTTTCTCATATAAGAAACTTCAGTTTATACATCAATTTCACTGATATATAGTGTGGGAATGTCTTTTGAAGGAACAAATAGGTACTTAATTTAAACCAATATGCATCAGAGGCAGTACATAAGAGAGAGACCAGAATGTGGAAAAGACAAAGGAAGAGAGCCTGAAGAAATGGTTCGAACAGGGGTTCTTTCTCAGGGAAATCATGATGTCTTATCCTGCGTGTATCCCAAACAAACCCACCAGGAATCCAGAGACTTAGGACCATTGACTCTGTCAAGGTCGTGGATTAGACTTTACCTTCACAGCTGTAGCTGATGGGCTCAAAAGAGAAAAGCATACCCAGGCTGAGGATCAAACAAACAGAAAGGAAATCGACCTAAATCAATGCCCAAAGAAATGGTTTCCCACCAGACAACAGAAACAAGAACCCAGTTGATTTAAAAGTCAGCCTGCCTGAAATTCAGGGACTCAGAGAACCTTCAGATGACATCGACAGCTCTGCAGTAACCCCTCCCCCACCCCGGATAGAGAGGCTTCCCTTTGTGTTCATAACAGCAGAGCCTGGATTAGCCACCAAGATGCCTTTGCTCTATATTAGAGGATCACACTGAAAAACTGGGACCAATTAAAGTAGTCACAAGAGCTACATTTGTTATTGAATTAAAAGAAAAACACACTCCTATCTTTAGACTTCTGTGACTGGATGCCTGAAAGGGGCTTGCCACTTAGTCAAGTGCATATTCACATCCCCTAATCCTAGCTTAGTCCTCAGAGCTGCTGTGCAGACAATGGTGCCATTTTTCCTTTGCCCTGGTGGTATAGGATCAGTCCTGAAATTAGACTGGCTGATCACTGGGATTCCCAGATATGGATGTTTTCCTGAATGGTCTCAGGTACTTGTCAAAGAATCACAACAGTGCACCGGCTTCCATTAACAAATAGCATAAAGCTTTCTTAAGAACTGATCCCAGAAAGCACAAGACTCACACTACACGCCATGTCCATTGAAAAGTTTGCTTCCCTTTGTATAGGAAAGACACTGGATCAACTCTACAAACACAAAGATCTCTATGTACTGAGAGAAGAAAAAACACAAACAGTAATGCACATCAATAATGCAGATACAGAACCAAAGCCAAACTGAAGGGACAGTGAGAAGAATATCCCAGAGGAGATGGCTAGATTGTGTTCTGAAATTCAATCTATCCTGTATATGATTTTTCCTGGGGAAATGTGAACAGGTATCCATTCGTCTCCTCTAGGACATCAACAACAGATATATATACAAATATATATACACACACATATGTATCCAAGTCCAACTTGGCCAACCAATGAGTTTACTGGGATTATGGGAGTTGGGTAAGGAGTCACTCAAGAGGAATATGGGCAACTCAAAAACAAATGTGTCATTGAAAACTATGACCCACTTTGCAGAGTCCTGTCTTCAGTTACCCTTCCACCTCTTCTAGACTCAAGAAGCTTCCAAGATCATGTGTGGTTGGTAGGCAGGAGCATACAGCGTTTGGAGTCTCAAGTAAGACTTTCCTTTAGCTGTAGTATCCTTGGTCTCATTAAGACCACATAGTTATCATTGTGTCATTTTGATTACTTTGTTGCCATAACTACAGGGTCAAACATTCTGTAGGCCTCCACAGCATTCTTTCCTACATGATAGTCAATGATCACATCGTGTTCATACCTGAAAAATAATTGATTTTACCTCCAACATATCCCTAGAGCAGCAACCCAAGAAACCCTAGAGTTAGAGAGCAAATGCACTGCCTACAGAGAGAGTGCGAATCTACCAATTCTTCCAGGGTTACTCAGAGGGCGGCTCAGTGTGGGGAGCAAGACACCAAGGATGCAGCCAACAACGCTCAAATAGCAGATAAGCCTTGGGATGCAGAAATACCTGCAGCATGCCAGAAGAAGTTGGACAGCATTTCATGATCTGCAACTCATTCCTTATAGGACAATGTAATCAAGGCCACAGTTTAATATGACAGCTTGGATTAAGTGTTTCACTGCTCACACTGATATTCATATCCAGCACCGCAGTCTGTGCTTTCCACTTATGTGACAGAAAGTGTACGGCTTCTTCATTTACTAGTGAGGGGCCTTCTGTGTAGCTAGTGATCCTTCGTGTTTAGGCTGGAAGTAGGATAATTTTAGATTTCTGAGCATGTCAGACTCCAGTGTACATTAAAGTCTAGAAAAAGCCCTTATTAAAATTATCTCCAAGAATGACAGAGGAGCTGCACCCATGATAACATTAGAACTGCCTAAACAAAACCTGAACAATGACAGTACCAGTAGACAAGTACCAGTGACAAGGAAGGAGGAAAGCTCAGGGCATCCCACCACTAGAAGACCAACTGCGGAGAAGGAGAATCAGTCTCTCCCAAGGATGAGCCCCCTAATTGGATATCCATTACAAAGCAGTCATCCCTGAAATCATATGCCCCTAAGCAACACCAAACAGACTCAGCAGGTTGGATTTACTGTGTGTCACATGCACACATGTGACAATAATAATTTTAAAAGATGCCAGTATGAGAGGAGGTAAGGAGGACATAGGAAGGACTGCAGGGAAGGGACCCGGAATGGGTTGGGAGAAAGAAAGGGAAAAGAGGAAGTAATAAAATGATTTTTAAAGTCTTTTTAAAGATAAAACATTGAGCTAAAACAGTTCTGGGAAGATGTCTCAAGACTGAATTCAAATCCTTGACATCTATAGAAAGAAAAGAACACAGCAGTCTGTGTTTACCCAGGGGTGTGGATGTGAGCAAAGAAGAGTCCCCGGGGTTTGCTTGAGGGTCAGCCAGTCTAGCCGAATCAGTAAGCTCTGGGTTTAGTGAGAGAATGTCTCAAATGAGGAGGAGCACAACCAAGGAAGACATCCAACATAGCCACATACATGTGTACATGTACTCACACATGCACACATCAGCACACACATTCACACACACAAAAAAAAAAAAACACCTGAACAAAAACAGACCAAAACTGACAGCATTTTCAGGTTCTTTGGAGAGAAAACTAAAAATAAATATTTTCTTAAAAGTGGACAAAAGCAGACCAAAATTGAGTTATGTGCCTTTATAGACAGAATTCTTTGGGGAGGGGGTGAAGAAGAAATAGTTCTCAAGCCACAGTCCTTCCAAATATTCTGCCCTGTGAAGCCAATAATTACAATGCATTGCTCTGTGTTATAAGAAGAGCACATTCCAACAGGGCACCATCCATTTGAACCCATGAACACAGTGTGCCTTTGAGCACTGGTGGATGGATGATTTCGGCTTAGAGAGTGACCCGAGTAATTTTAAGTCTGAAGAGAACCAAGAGACTGTTGAAACGCTTTTGTCTTCTCTTTATTTTTTTTCCTTTCCTCTCAAGTCAGCCTGGGAGAACCCCGTGGCTCAGAGCCCAGCCTAAATTCTCAAGCTTAGAACTCCAGCCAGAATGAACTCCTTTTTGCCATCAGCAAAAAGATTTTTCAACCTTTTCTAGTCTCCTTGAGCCGTGATTCTCTCACAAAACTTGATAGCTACACATCAATATCTTTATGACTTCAGTTTGAATAAGGCAGAAACCTGAACTGCATCTCCCTAAAAAATGAGTGTAGACACTAATTAAGGGAGGCGTGTTTTATTAAACAGGGGGAATTCCGAACCTGATTAGAATCTGATGGGCCTGTTCTTTTCAACATCAGTTTTGAGAAAGAAACAGATGGGAAAGTCCCTGTGGTTTCAGAGACACCCATTTTAGAGGGAAATCCTGAAGTTCAAATCTTCCAAAAGCCCCACTCACCCTATTGGGGGGGGAGGTATGCAGATTCACCTGAAGCCAATGGACAAACCCTATGGCCAACATGGAACAGCCTGGTATTTGGCAGCATGTGTTTGTAGGAACCAGTCGTTACTATCAGCTGTGACAGTGTGTGCAAAATCTCCATCTAGTACAAAACAAGATGCAGGCTCAACCCTTCTAATCGAAAACTCTGAAACTGCAACCATTCTAAAACCCAAACCTCTTTAAGGGCTGCTGTGGTGCCACAAGCAGAAAATTCCACACTGTGAAACTTCATTTCATGAACATGATTATTCAAAAATTATACACAAGCTGAAAAAAAAAAACAACAAAAACACCTTTAATACCAGAAACTGAGGGGCTAAGGTGGAAAGTTTGAGGCTAGCCTGGGCTATATAGCAAGACTATGTCTCAAAAATCCGAAAGAGAAGAAACTATAAGGAACATAAAACAGCTTCCACATTTATCTTGGGTCACTGCCCCAAGGTATCTCGGTGGTTGGGATCAATTATTTAAAAACCCATAAAATCTGAACTCTCAAGTCTCTGGTCCCACAAACTTTGGATGAGGGATAGTTAATTTTCAAAGGGCTTCCTATTTACTTCAAAGAAAGAAAACCATCCATTATCCAGGTGAGTGAACTAGAAAGCTTCATAGATTCCAGGAGGTCAAGCTATCCACAACTGACAGGGACGTTTCCATTCCCATAGGTACAGGGATTGTGGTCCCTTTTCCTGCTGCTTTCTCTCGTCAAATCTAACATGTATGTTGATTGCTGAGAGGACAAGCAGAATGGTGGCTTCTGGGGATTGGGTCTCAAGAGGCTGAGCCCACTTGTGCTGGGCAAATACTCCTCAATGGTGTTATCAAATCCAGGCTTGAATGTCAGTCACAAGTCTACCAAGAGCAAGAAGGAAAAGACTCAAAAATCTGTTACCTCATGAATGTGTCTAAGAAAGATATCCAATTAGAAAAGAGATTCCTGGACTCTATTCTTTTTTTCTCACAGAAGCCTACCAAGATAGGTGGCCAAGGAGAAGAGTTATGGGTACATGTGAGTGTAATGGTGCCAGAAGCTGTTTGCATGGTACTTTTGAGGTCCACTGTTTCTTCCTGGATTGAACTATAAAAATGAAAGGAAGGAGAAAAGAAGGGAGGATGAAAGAGTATCAGAGTCTTCTATGGCAGGGTAGAAAAAAGGAAGTGATAGCAAAGGAAGGAAAGAGATGAGGAAATGAAGGAAGAAAGAAGGGAGGAAGGAGGAAGCAAAGAGAGCAGGAAAAAGTAAGGGAGGAAAGGAAGGAAGAAGAAAGGGAGGAATGAGAAAGAAAAAAGGAAGGGAGGAAAGGAAGAAAGGAAGAAGGAAGAGAGGAGGAGAAGCATTCATCATTAAAGAGCGAAAGGAAGCTGTGTGTGGTGGCTTGCCTTATAATCCCAGCTATTAGGAAGCTGGTGTAGAAGAGCCCCACAATTTCAAGACTAACCTGGGCTATATTATGAGTTCCAGGCTATGTTCATTTATCCATGTAATAGTAGTAAGTTCTTCTGCAGGGCCTATGACCTACCGATCCACAGGTTCTTGGCCCTGCTTACAGGATCAGGCACAAATCTGTCTTGTGGGGTATGCCTTAAATCCAGTCAGAAAACAGTTGGTTACTCCTAAGAGATCTGTGCCATCATTCACTAGTGGGCATATTTTGCTAGGCCGCTGGTTATAGTTCAAAGAGTTCATAGCCAACTAAGACTGCAGATTACTTTACTCCTCTGGTAGCATGCATAACCAGCCAGTAGAGATGGAACTGCCAGGTCAGTAGCAGTTTGATTTCTCTATGTTCAATAATTCAGGCATGAGGCATGTGGTAGTTTGAAAGAAAATGACCCCCAGAGGGAGTGGCACTATTAGGAAGTGTGGCTTTGTTGGAATACGTATGGCCTTGTTGGAGGAAGTGACTGTGGGGGCGGGCTTTGAGCTGCTCCCAGTGAGACAGACCACTTCTCATTGCCTATGACTCAAGATGTAAGGACTCTCAAGTCCATCACCGTGTCTGCTGCTATGTCTCACCATGATGATAATGGATTGAAACTTTGAAAACGTAAGCCACCCCAATTAAATGTTTTTCCTTTGTAAGAGTTGCTGTGGTCATGATGTCTCCTCACAGCAATAGAGACCCTAACTAAGACAGAAGTTGGTACCAAGGGACTGAGGTGTTGGTACGATTGGCCTGAGCATGTTTTTGTTTGAAGGAATTTAGACTTTGATATTTTGGGGTTTGAAAACAGTAGAATGCTTTAAGTGCCACTTAATGGGCCATAGTAGTAGAAGCATGGAAGACAATGGTGCTGAGAATGATTCTAATTTGAGGGAGGGATGACTCAAGAGGCTTCAGAGGAACAGAATTTTAGTATGTTGCCTACAGATCATTGTTGTAATATTTTGGTGAAGAAAGTAGCTGCCTTTTGCCCTGGTCCACAGAGTCCACCTGAGGCTAAAGTGAAGAGCTTTGGTTTAATTCTGTTGGCAAAGCAAATCTCAAAACAGCCTAATACAGACTCCGCTGTGTGGTCTTGGTAAGTCTAATGAAGATTTATAATGAAAAGGTGCAAGATAAGCAGGGTAAATTACAAAATGTAAAATTGGAGGAGAAAGGGAGCACCAGGAAGCAAAATGAAGCTAAGTCCTGTGTTCAAGGAAATAAACAGATTAAGAAATGAAATAAAGAGAGTGATGTTCTCAAGGCAAAATCCCACCCAGTTAAGTTTCCAACTTGTGAAAAGGAATTAAAGAAAGATTTAGAGCCAGGTGTAGTGGTGCATACCCTTAATCTCAGAACTCTGAAGGTAGAGGCTGGAAGATCTGAGTCTGATGTCATCCTTGTCTACAGAGCAAGTTCAAGGACAGCCAAGCTTAGGTAGTAAACATAGCCATCGAAATGCTGGTGAAGATATAACTGAACAAGGGAGCTATATTCTAGCTGCTGAAAGCAGCAGAACTTGGGAGCTTTGGTCACATTGTTCTGGCTTTAGACTCAAGGAACAACTAAGGAAAGCCACTAAGGCCAGCCATGTGTCAGGGATGTCCCTGAAAGGAGGCCTGGAGAGGTCATTTCATGAAACTGTGAAATTGAAGGCTGGATTGCTTTGGATACCCCAAGATGTCGGAGATGCCAGAACCGTGGGATACCTGCTGAGGAGAGCTGCTAACAGGGAGTGGAACCAGCTCAAGAGAAAGAAGTGTGTCGCAGTCAGCAAAGCTGAAAGGAATGGAGATGCAGAGTTTGCCCAGCTGGTTTTCAGTCTTGCCTTGGTCCAGTATTTCGTCACTATGCTTCCTTCCCTACCTTTTGGAATGGTAATGTATATTCTGTGCCATTATATGTTGGAAGTATGTGATCTGTTTTTTGATTTTGATTTTATGGGGGATTACAGTTAAGCAGTTGTGTAGGGGAATGTGTTACAGTTGTAGAGTGGCAGAGATATCCTGACTTATCGGGAAGCCAGGCTAGACTTAGAGCTGCAATAGGACAGCTCTGGAGGGGTAGAGCCGAGCTGCAATAGGACAGCTCAACCCTGGGTGTCCTGACTATCCGGAAGCCAGGCTACCTGAAGCTGGGGTGCGGTGGGGGATGGGCTCCCCCTAGGATATAGCAATCCTGCTCTTTTCCTGGAGAGCCACTATAGCTGAGCTCTGCTCTGGTCCCTTAAGAGAACATCCTAGCAGAGCTATCGGCTTCTTCACAAGCCCAACATATTTCTTCTTTTGCTAACACTCTGCTAAAGGGGAAGCCCCTGCAGAAATGTAGCAATCTCCTCAGGCTCCTGCAAAAGTTATCTTTTTTCTGCTCGGCCTTGCTCAGCCCCCTTAAAGAGCATCCAAGCAAGGTTCTTCTGTTCTGCTCTGCCTTGCTCAGGCCCCCTAAGGGAGAATCTCAGCAAGGTTTTTCAGCTCAGTCCCCTAAGGGTCATCCCAGCCAGGTTCTTCTATTCTGCACCAGCGAATAAAGATTGTCACCCAAGACTCTTTTCAGAAAGAGATTTATTTGGGAAGAAGGAGTCCAGGAGAGTGGTTGCCTGTACAAGGGAGGGATAGGCAGAGGCCCTTAACTAAACAGGGAGAGAGGCTTATATAGGGCTTCTTAGGGGTGGAGCTTTCCCAGGGAGAAGAAGGATTGGTTAGTTTTTCCCTGCTCAGGGATTGGTTAGTTTAGTTGATCAGGGGCAGAGATGGCTCTGACTTTATGGGCAAACTGTTTCTTTCGCCGGTCCTTTTTAACCTTTTGACTCTAATCTTAGGATCAGGGCATATTTCTTTCACTGGCTCTGATTTTAGGGACAAAGTGTGTTTCTTTGACACTAGTTTCAGAGTCAGGGCACATTTCTTTGGTCCTGGATTCAGGAATAAAGATGTTTCTTTCCCTGTCTCAGGTCTCAAATCCAGGGTGTGTTTCTTTCACTGGCTCTGGGTTCAGAGTCAGGGTGCTCAGAGATTGGTTGTTTTCCTGCCCAGGGATTGGTTGGTTCAGTTGGGAAATTGGGCAGGAGCAGAGATGGCTCTGACTTCATGGCCAAACTATGTTTCTTTCACTGGTCCTTCTTAGTTTTTTTTTTTTACTTTAATCTTAGGACAGGGGCATGTTTCTTTCACTGGCTCTTATTCTAGGGACAAAGTGTGTTTATTTGGCACTGGTTTTGGAGTCAGGGCACGTGTCTTTAGTCTTGGGTTTAGGGATAAAGATAAAGATGTTTCTTTCCCTGGCCCAGGTCTCAGATCCAGGGTGTGTTTCTTTCACTGGCTCTGGGTTCAGAGTCAGAGTGCTGAGTGATTGGTTGGTTTCCTGCTCCAGTTGTCCCTTTTACCCTACAGATTGCATAAATCTCAGATGAGACTTTGAACTTTAGACTTCTAAATAAGTTTGAGACTAATATAGATTATGGGGACTTTTGAAGTTGGACTGAATGCATTATTGTATTATGATATGGCTTCAAGCCTTTGGGAGCCAGGGAGTGGAATATGGTGGTTTGAAAGAAAATGACTCTCAGAGGGAGTAGCACTATTAGGAGGTGTGGCTTTGTTGGAGTATGTGTGACCTTTTGGAAGAGGTGTATCACTGTGGGGGTGGACTTTGAGGTCTCCCATGCTCAAGCTACTCCCAGAGAGACAGATCACTTCCTATGGCTTCTGACTCAAGATATAAGGGCGTTCAAGTTCATCACCATGTCTGCCTGATCTCTGTCATGTCTTCCCATAATGATAATGAACTGAACCTCTGAAAATGTAAGCCAACCCAATTAAATATTTTTCATTTATATGGGTTGCTGTGTTCATGGTGTCTCTTCACAGCAATAGAAACCCTAAGACAGATTATCTTCACCAATAGGATCTTAGCATGAAGTTATGAAGAAACCAATAGCAATGGAAACACCCTGTAATTTTTGAGGGTCCTTTGACCAACAATTCAAAAAGATTTCCCATACCAAGTAGTGGACTTCTTATTTAGGCAGCCTATTGGTTTCTGAAAGAGCCACCTGTTAGCAAATAACTAATTTCAAACATGTGTGTGTGTGTGTGTGTGTGTGATGTGTGTGTAGGTTTCAGAACATCTATTGTAGTAGGTTTCCATACAGCTTTTTTGAAGGTCTTTATGTTAGCAATCCTTCTCTATGTTCTCTCCTCAATACTGCCCTACCAACACCTACTACATTTAATACTTCTTACTCTATTATTCCCCATTCTCCCTTGTAATCACTGAATTCATTATATCTCCTCTGTCTTGGCGACTCCCCTGCCCCACAACAGCCTCTTACTATCTCCCTGACTTTTATGGGTACTCCAACTTAAACCCACTTATCTAAAGATTCAAAGCAAAAATCCACACATTAAAGAGAGCAAACAGCATTTGCCTTTCTCATTCTAGGTTACTACACTCAGAGTTATTTTTCCAGCTGTATCCACTTCTTTACAAGTCTCATGGCTTCATTTTTTCTTTATAGACAAATGCTATTCCATTGTGTGTATATATACCATGTTTTCATTATCCATTCATCAGTTTATAGGCATATAAGTTTTTTCCATTTACTAGCTATTGTGAATAGAGCAACAATGAACACAGATGAGCAAGCATCTCTGTTGTAAGCTGTAGAGTTCTTTGAGTATATGCCCAAAAGTGGCATAGCTGGATCACAAGGCAGATCTATTTCTATCTTTTTCAAGAACCTCCACACTGATTTCCATAGAGGCTGCACAAGTTTGCACTCCCACTAACAGTGCATAAGTGTCCCATTTCTCCCACATCCATGCCATCATTTGTAGTCATATTTTGGATTTTCTTTTGGGGGGGTAAATGTTCTGATGACATTTCAAAGTACTTTTAATTTGCATTTCCCTCATGACTAAAGATGTTGTAGCTTTCAAGAACTATTTCTCAGCCATTTGTATTTCTTCTTTTGGGGACCACTTTTAAGAACATACTGCAATTGTTCTGCTGAATGGACACAGTATCAAACTGCCTCCTAAGTATTTATACATGTGCCTATAAATTAGTGCATCTCTCAATGCTCATCAAAAAACTTCTTTTCGCAGAGATGGCCATTAAGACAGGCATCATCAGCCAATCAGTGTGCTGATCAGAGGCTGCAGAGTGCTCAGCCCTAAATAAGACATCAATACCACACCCCACCTCCCATTGGTTCTTCTTCTCCTCTTTGGTTTCCTTCACCAAAAAATATCCAAGGTTGCTTCTAAATAGCTGTATTCCTAATCACCCCATGTCAGAAACAAGCTAAGCAACCTTCGGAGGAGAGATGACTTCACTAGCATCACCATACCAATGAAGAAGGAACTGCCAAATAGAATAGAATGGATGAAGTGGCACAGGCTTATACTGACTAACTGAACTTGGACAAAAAGGAATGATTGATTACATTCTGTATTATTCAATGTACATAAAGTTTTTAAAAAATAATCTACTATGATATAGATCAGAGCCACAGTTATACTGAGATGATGTGAGTGGAGGATGAAGAGGCACTAAGGAGTCTTCTAGGGTGTGGGGCAATCCCGTGCCAGGTCCACATAATGGTTGTATGAGTTGTGTACATGTGTGAGAAGTCACTGAGTCATGAGCCTTAGGTCTGTGTATTCCACCATACATTCTGCACATACGGTCGGGAGGGCTGGAAAGGTACCCAGTGCAGCTCAGTGTTCTTACGCCAGTCCTCTGTCCAGAAGCCACTCTGCTGCCACCATACTGTGTGGAAACTGTTTGTCTTCTCTACTTTTTGTCAGCTCCTTGCCAGTGAGGATAAGCCTTACTCAGCTGTAGTTCTTGATGGCCTCATCCAGAAAAGAAACTCAATAAATACGTTAAAGTATTCCAAATGCCGTTGAGCTGCCCAACCGTGCACGTTACCCACCTCTTTTCTTACACATCAATGTGAAGTTAATAAATATTTGCATAGCCCTCACCATTTGTCTGGATTCCAATGGAGGAACTATGACATTCTCTTGCATGCCCAAATTTAAGTGAAAACCAAAGGTTCTCAAGATTGAAGACCTTGGCACTCAAGGGCAGGCTTATTGAATCCTCAGAACCCAGGCCTGCTCATCAAGAATTCTGGTTCCCAAAGTCTGAAAAGGACCCTACATGAAAAGCACCATCCTGATGATCCACAAAAGAACCATGTGCATAGACTTCTCTCAAGGGTCCTTTTCATCCTTAAAGCTGTGGGACACATCTGACAATCCTTTTTAGGACTTCTTAGCTAAAAATAAAATCATTTTATTGAGTTTCTGGTGCAGCTAGGACATGACCCAGGGAAAAAAAATGAATTCTGGGGCTCGAGAGAGGACTTAGTTGTTAAGAATGCCTACCACTCTTGTATAGGACCCGAGTTCAGTTTCCAGCATTCACATGGTGGTTCATAGCCACCTGTAACTAAAAGGGATCCAATGTCCTCTTCTATTCTCTGCAGGCTTCTGTGCACATGTCATGCACATAAACTCATGAAGATACACACACGTACGCACGTGCACGCACGCGCACACACAGAGTTCTTTGAAAAGAAAGATTTGAAATCTTCCAAGTGTTGCCTGAGAGGAGACTGCCATGGTGTTTGATAAGCCCTCCAAAGTCAGGGGTCTCTGGCAAGTCTTGAAAGGGAGGCATTTCTGAAAACTCCCAGGTTAGATGAGCTCTGCTCTGTAGGAGTCTCCAGTTCTTTGGAAATCAGGAGGCCCACGATATGTCTGTTTCATCTAAGGAAACATCTGCTATAAAGGCTCAATAAGAGATTTTACTTTCAAAAATTAATTCCAGGGAAACAACTTGCTGATTCCTCTAAATAGAGGTCTTCAGGCCATGACAGAAACTGAAGGGAAACTGAAAACTCCAAATTAAGACTGGAGCATGCCCTCAATTTGCATCAGCTAGTGGGGCAGGGGGAATGTCAGCCTGGACTCTTTCCTTATGTCAGATTATTCTCTCAGGAACTTGTAGTATGAATTAAAAAAAAAACCCAGAGACAGATATTTGGGTTCAAGCTGGAGATCAGAAAAGCAAAGCAGCCAGCCACTAGAGAGCTCTTATGCTATGAAATCTTCAAACTAAAAAGAGAGCAAGTTCCTGACTTATCCCACCTCATACTCCTCTCTAGCGCTAGTATTAAAGGTGTGCACCACCACAGCCCAGCCTCTATGGCTAGCTAGTGGTTGGCTGCTGGGATTAAAGGTGTGTGCCACCACTGCGTGGCCTGTTTCATTAAATAGTATAGCTAGTTTTGCACTCTGATCCTCAGGCAAGCTTTGTTTGTTGGATCATAAAAAAAATCACTATAAGAACTAATGTTCTTTGGGAAAAAATATATTAAACCCAAAAAGGAAATCACTCCATTTAAAAGCTAAGCCTGATCACAGAAAGGTAAAGACTGCATACTCTTAACTGTATATGGAACACTATCTTTAAAGAAATTACTTCACAGATGTTAAAAAAAACCAGCTGTCAGCAGAAGGGCATGAGGAGAGAGATGGAGAGAAGGTGGGCAATGAGTATAGAGTATAGAGGAATTCATTTTAAAGCTCCTAGCACAGTGAATTAGCCATGGTCAATAGCAATTAATTATATATTTCAAAATAGCTAGTAGAGAAGATCTTAAATACCCTCAACACCCAGGAATTGTGTAGCTAGCTAGCTAACTTGTGGTATCCATGAGCTCTTGGTTCAGTTGAGAGTCCCTGCCAATGAATAAAGATGGGGAGCTTTCAAGAAAAACCCCAAGCCTACACACACACACACACACACACACACATGCATGCACACCTAAACACACATCCACCTACTGATACATGAAAATGCATACACACACACACACATACAGAAAGAAAAGCAACTACAAACAATGCATATGGCTCTGCTAAGCCCAACAGCTGTTATGTCACAAAAGAACATGGCTACTCAGGAACCGTCTAGCCCCTCTGCCTGGAATATGACAAACAGCTTTTTAGTTTTGCCTTGTCATCTATTTCTTCCTAATGGAGATAAGGAAAACATTCTTGAAAAGCAGCTGTTAATGGATAGTGACAAGTGGTTTCCTGTGGTCTAAGAAGAAACCAGCAATTACTGCCTTTTACATTCTTTTAAATTCCAGAGACAAAGCAAGCTCAATAATGCTATATTGACTTCATGGCTATTGTACTAAGAGGAGGAGTCTTAAATCTTTCTTTTCTTTCTGATGAGAGACTCTCTGGGTTTCAGCTTACCTTCTTATGCCCTTTGGATGATGCAAATTGGCAGAGAGAACCCTTGAGCAAGCTCCCGAACTCCTGGACATAGTAGGTCTACATCTTCCTGGAATCCTTAATGAATGGAATGTGGTTTCATGCACAAGTGACAGAACCCAAGGGCTACAGTAAACTCATCCCTGGTCCTGGAATCCCTCAAGCATAATTTAGAGAAGAGAGTTTATCTGCCCCGACCACAGCATGACAGAGTCTCCTCTCAGCTCTTCTCCTCTCTACATTCACCCCCAGGATGTACCCACCCTCTCCCTACACCTGCCTCTGGACCACACTGTGACTGGCCAATAAAAAACAGCTAGTATATTTATAATTGCTGCTCACGGGGACTTTGCATTTGACATAGGAGGAGCAAAGGGCTTTCCAAAGGGAAAAGGGAGAAAGCCGGAAGGTGAGAAAATGAAGAGAAGCCACAGATAGTGACGGGGCAGGAAACGGCATTCACATAGAATCGCAGACAGTCCACAGATAACTTCATGAAGTCCTACTCACAAGAACCCATTAGAGACCCCTCCCTGACTATGAACCCGTGCCCACATATCCATAGCCTTCGAGTACCCCCATATCTTCATAGCACTGGCCACTGCTTGAGGCTATGTTCTATGCAATTTTGTTTTTCCTGTTTATTGACCTTCATTGTCTGTGAGGTCCAACCTTCACCATGTTAACTTGTGGGGCTTGTGGGGACTGGAACAACATCAGGCACATAGCATGTTCCCAATAATCACTACACGCATGGAATGCCAATTGCTTCAATCTGTAAAAGTCAAGATGGACTTTATTTGGGGCTCTAGAAACTGCAGTTTGGGAGATGCAAGGTCAGAAAGGTGTGGATCAGTGTTCTGAACACAACAGGACAAGGGAGAATCTGAATGGCCAGTGAATGCTGGTGGAAACAAAGACCCCCAGTGACCAATGGAAGGTAAAGAACAGAGCTAGGTATGATGGTACATGCCTCTGATGATACATGGTGCTCTAGAGAAAGGAACAGAAGGACCATGAGTTTGAGTCTATCTTTGACTACATAGGGTGTTCAGGAATAGGATGGGATATGTGAAACCTTGTCTTCAAAAAGGAGGAGGAGAAAGAGAGGAGCAAAGGAATAGAATACTTAAACAAGATGGAAATACAAGTAAAACAAGAGTCCCACTGTGTTCCAGACAGTGGTGGTCAAAGGGTAAAAGTGACCAGCACTCATAGTCCAGAAAGGGCTGGGCTCATGAAAAGACTCCTGACTCTTTACTCTTCACTTCATTTTTCTAAATAGTTGATGAAGTAGATAAACAGGTGGAGTCAGGCTTCTCCAGGCTACCATACTTCTGCTCTGGTACACACGCAGCACTATCCATGTCCCAGGGTCCTGGGCAGCATAACAACCACTCTTGTTTTCCTGGGAGCAAAAGGCATTCTTGGAAAATAAAATGCTAAAACTGAGAAAGTACTGGGAAAATCGGAACAAGTTGGTTCCCTTCCTGGAGGTCTTCAAACAAAAGATAGGTCACGGAATTTAATATATCCTTTCAAGGTCACCCCAATCTGGAAGGCTCCTATGGAAAGGTCATTGGTCTTTCCAAGGGTCTTCTGTGTTCAACTCTTTCATGACCTAGGTATCATCTACATTCTTGGTTGTTGAGGTCTTGGGGGTGGGGAGCTGAGCCCTAGATGCTTCTAATCCTCAATACTCTAGTGTTTCCTCTCTCCTGTCTCACACTGCCAGAGTTATTTTATCAGCAAAGTTCCTTACACCACCTACAGTTCAGTGAGGTTCCTTTCCCATGAGGCTCCTGACTGACGTGAAGGAGTGATCAATAACATCTACTAAGGGCTGTTGTTATAAGTGGGATCGGGCTTGCCATCTACTCCAGAAGAGTCCAGAATCTCAGCTCTCCAATGGTGTGAATTAATGTAAAAAAAAATTACTGCAAACTTACAACTTCACATTTGAATACATTGCTATTGTAGTGTTTTTTACTTTATGGCTTGAGCGGAGCCCTTAATATTCTACAGTAGTCTCCCCCTTAAGCACTGTTTCATC
Source organism: Ondatra zibethicus (assembly GCA_004026605.1). NCBI lineage: Eukaryota > Metazoa > Chordata > Mammalia > Rodentia > Cricetidae > Ondatra > Ondatra zibethicus. The sequence continues at coordinate 26,908 of PVIU01005028.1, forward strand.
TTCCATGGTTTAGGTTACACAATGGCCAATGATTTTAGCCCAAATTTGTTGTCTGTGGCCACTTGGATTCAACACTTTTGGCCAGTGGTTAAGCCATTGTGATGGCTACTCTTGGTTGTCAACTTGACTACATCTAGAATTAAGTAAAACCCAAATATGGGGCACAACTCTGAGGGATTTTTGTTTAACTTGAAGCAGGAAGATCCACTTCTAATCTGAGCCGTGCCTTCTGCTGGAAGCCTATTTAGGGACACAGAAGAAGGGAGTTTTTGTTCTTTCTCTGCTTGCTCTCCACTTGCTTGCAAGACCATTTCCTCATTGGCATTAGAGCCTACTTCTTCTTGACTCTGGCATTTACTGAAGATCAGCTAAGACTTCCAGCCTCAGACTGAACAACTACAGGATCCTTGGATCTTCCATTCATAGGCAGTCATTGTTGGAGTAGCTGGAACACAGCCTATAAACCGTTCTAACGAATCCCCTTTCTATATTTAGGGAGAGATTCGGTCTGTAAGTTCTATTGCTCTGAAGAACCCTGACTAACACAGCCATATATCACGGTAAAGGGAGTCTGTGACAACATAAACCTGCTTACCTGATGAAGGCCAGAATGGAGATATTGGGGAGAGAATAGGTGGATTAGAAGAGAAGCAAGGTTTCTAATATCCCCTTCAAAGACATATTCCCAGTGACCTAACTTCTGGTCACCAGGCCTGACCTTCTAAAATGTTCTTCTATAGTGTCTGGGCTGAGAACCACACTTTTAGTACATGTCTTTTGGGGACATTCTGGATCCACACCGTAACATGCAAGTGAAAGGATGTATGAATACGATTTAGTGCAGTCTGTGTTTTCTTGTATTCTGCGCATAGATAAGGGGGTACTGTTGGTATGTATTGGAAGGCTGCTCCTAACACCAAATCTGTATTTGGAATATGGAGGAATATGGAGAATGGCAGTCTGTCTGCACAGTTGCAGGGAGTCTTCCCATCCCCTCCTCTTGTCCCAGGCAGGCTGTTGAAAGGCATAAGAAATCAATAGGCCACAAAATGGAAGCAATTCTAAACTCCAGGAAAAGTCCTCCTTTTCCGATGTAATGATGCCATGGCCTGTCTCCAGACCTTGGATGAGAATGAGCCATTGAGAAGGTCCCTGGGGGGGGGCCATCGAAGCAGAGAGGCTGAACTTTAAAAGCAAGAAAGATTTCTTTTTTCATTAAAAGAAAAAGGTGTGTTTATATTTACAGTACCCAGGAAAGTGTGGGCAAGAAGATGAGAGTCTCATGATGGAATAAAACAATTTAGGAAAGGCAGAGCGGGTGGAAAGCACACACAGCTTATTTTAGTACAGACACACAGAGAGGGGGAGGGAAGGAGAACTGAGCTTTCCAGGAAAATTGGGAGCAAGTAGAAATATTTAGGGGAAAATGCACACCAATGTTCACAATAACAGGATGGGTATCCATCCTATAATGTGCTTCACAGTGTTCACCCAAGAATCATGTGTGTGGCACACACACATACACCCAACACCTCACAGCCTTAAAGGTCCCAAGATGAAGTCTTTGTATTGTGGATCCTACATCTGATGGTTGTCCTCCCAAAGAAAATAAGAGGGAGATGTGGACATACTCCATGTATGGAGGTCAACGTGGTGAGGAGCTACCACAAGACCAGGAGCAGGAACTACAGGGGGTAAGTTAGATCTCTAAGCCAATGGAGAGAGTGTGGTCTAGCCCCACTTCAGCTCGGACCTCTGCCTCTAGAAATGGAACAGAATAGGCTTCTGTTGTTTTGAGGTCCTAGCCTATGGTCATTTGCCTCATTAGCTACAGAAAACTAACATAAACACCAAGCCTCTATAGAGTTTAGACAGCAGGAGCTCAATAAATGTGATTGGCTAACAAACGATCTGTTGACTCTCGTGGACTATGAAACCAGAGGCACAGCTGCACTCACACCATGCCTGTGTGACAGAGTGAAGAGGCAGCACTTCCCACTTCCTCTTAGAAACTCTGCAACCAGTGCATTCCATGGAAAGAGGATGGAGTGTAGAAAATGAGACATGGGGTGAACCCTGCAGCTCAGCTTCCAAGCTACTTCAGGAGGAAGGTGGGATCTATTGAGGATTAGGCATCTCTGATTCCTGGCGGGGTTGACAGGAGCAAAGCAGAACCTGACATAGCATGTCTCCTTCAGAACCCAGAGCAAACTACAGCCCTGGGGCTCCCAGTGCCTCACTCAGCCAAGGGGAAAACACAAGGCTTCCCCTGCATCTGGTGTCCTACTATGGCCGGAGGGGTGCTTCTCTGCTCCCCTTCAGTGCCATTTCCCAGCAGGGGAAACTGGAGACCCTGTGTACAGTTTTCCCTTCCTACTTAAGTTCACAGATTGTGCTAGTGGTTTGATCACCCACCCACCCACCATTCTGACCTGAAGCCAGGATGGTGCTGGTTGTGAGGGGCTTATTCTTGCCCTCCTGCATTGTTCTTTCTCCACCTTTCATCCCAGCTGCAGGACATTGGCTTCGATACAGTGCACCAGCCAGGACACCAGGATCTGAGCCCTGGCTTTCTGTTGGGAAGCAGAGATGTTGACAGCAGACAGAAGAAGAGGAAGGTCAGTTCAAGATCAAAGAAATGCATCTCCTGCTCCCTTCCTACTTCCTCCCAGCAGGACTTTCTCTGTGGCCCATCTCTTTGTATCCTAAGTCCCTTTCTAGCCTGGAACCAGGAAATGTCATCTGCTGTTGCAGGTTCCTGAGGGCTAGACTGCCCTGGTGGCTCCCTGAATACCTTCCCCACTCTGAGGTCTATACAGCAGCTCCACTGCTACACACCATTTCCACATCTATGCACCATCTCCACATCTCCACACCAACTGCACACCATCTCCACATCTCCACATTGCACACCATGTACACACCATCTCCACACTATCTCCACATCTCCACACCAACTACACACTATCTCCACATCTACACATCTACACACCATGTACACACCATCTCCACACCATCTCCACATCTCCACACCAACTGCACACCATCTCCACACCATCTCCACATCTACACATCTACACACCATGTACATACCATCTCCACACTATCTCCACATCTACACACCAACTACACACCATCTCCACATCTACACATCTACACACCATGTACATACCATCTCCACACCTACACACCAACTACACACCATCTCCATAGCTACACACCATCTCCACACTATCTCCACATCTACACACCAACTGCACACCATCTCCATAGCTACACACCATCTCCACACTCTCTCCACATCTACACACCAACTACACACCATCTCCATAGCTACACACCATCTCCACACCATCTCCACATCTACACAACAACTACCCACCATCTCCACAGCTACACACCATCTTCAAAGCTACACACCATCTACCCATCTACACACCATCTACACATCTACACACCATCTCCACAGCTACACACCATCTCCACATCATCTCCACAGCTACACACCATGTACACACCATCTCCACACCATCTCCACATCTACACATCGACACACCATGTACACACCATCTCCACACCTACACACCAACTACACACCATCTCCATAGCTACACACCATCTCCACACTATCTCCACATCTACACACCAACTGCACACCATCTCCATAGCCTCACACCATCTCCACACTCTCTCCACATCTACACACCAACTGCACACCATCTCCATAGCTACACACCATCTCCACACTCTCTCCACATCTACACACCAACTACACACCATCTCCATAGCTACACACCATCTCCACATCATCTCCACAGCTACACACCATCTCCACATCATCTCCACAGTTGTACACCATCTTCACATCTACAACAGTGTTTCCACCCAGCTCCTTCCATTTAAACCTCCTACCATTTCAATGGAAGTTTAAATAGTTGCCAGTATTGAACAGGATGTGCACATTTGAAACTTCATCTAGATTGTAAGCATCTCCTCCCTCTTCTCCCTTTCTTCTTCCTCTTTTCCTCTCCATCCCTGTTTCTCCCTTCTCTCTTCTCTTGTGTCTTCCTCTCCTTCTCTCATCAATGAGGACAATGACATCAGAATAAGATACACCTAAATAAACATGAGCCTGTGGCTGCTATTCATTTAGGCTCCTGAGCCTCTGGCAGGCTCAGTGAATCCCTCTGTGAATTAGGTCACACCTTCCCCAGAGTCAACAGAAAGCTGAACTGCACTAAGACACACATTCTCCTGTGATTGACACATCCCCTCGCCCAGTTCCATACAAGGATTCCAGCTCTGAATGACTGCCGCTCTCATGTTTGCTTCAGTCTGCCTCTCCTTTTCAGGATTATGGGTTTGAGTTTGCTGACATGTCTGAGCATTTCACCACAGGGTCCACTCCAGCTTTATAGCTCTATATCAGGAGGAACACATGGGCTTGTCCCGAGAAGACCACTGAGGCAGAGATGGGTGAAAAGATGTGACCTCATTCTCCCCAAACCCCAGGAACAGAACTGACAGGAGGAAGTCTTCACATTTCCTAGCCTGAGATTCTGTCTTTACCATTTTCTGAGAGCAAGTCCAACCCACCATGTGATTCTTGTTTTCTCTGATGGTAGAAATGTACAGACGTGAATAGCGTGAATAGATGTGAATAGAAGGAAAGCCTGGAGGAAGTTGCTGTGGGCAGAATCCCCCCCCACACAAACACACATACACACGCACTCCCTGCATGCAAGGACTTGGACGGAAACAGACTCACTTCTCAAACTGATGAACTGGCAGCTGGACACCCAGCTGCTGGGTGTTTCCATCCTGACTGCACACCCTGTTTGAAACCAGCCATGAGTGATGAACTGTGAGAGCCATCAATGGTAAGATTTCAGTCCTCTCTGAGCTGTCAGCGTGCCACCTCGGTGCTTGCCACCAGGCAGGACCAAATATAGTTAGACTCAGGTGGTAGGGAATGGGTATAGGTTATCATCTCAGAAGCAAGGGACAAGTCGTATCTGCCCTCAATTTTTCTATAAAAGGAAGAAATGGGTTCAGAAAATATAAAGAAACAAAGAGGCAAGTGAGGGAAAAGTTTTATATGAGATTTGCAACTGGAGGCTTTACTTTTAAGATTTGTTCCAACAAAACAAGAAAAAAGCATTCAGATTGCTTTCATGAACTGTATACAAGTCAGTAAGCCCATACAAGGAGGTTACAGGAAGAGCCCAAATCACTTTCTTGACAAAGAATCTTGTAAGAGGAATCTATTGCTTTCAACAGCACCAAAAGAGTCAATTAAAAAAAGGTTTAGAAATAGTTGACTTTAAATGTATCTTTCAAATGGAATCCACTGCCTTAATTATAAAAGTAAAAAAGACTCGAATTTACAGGAAACCACTGATATGGTCTTTATAACAAGTATGCACGGTTGTGTGTCACCAGATGAGCCAACCCAAGTCACATAAATCCATCCACTGAGCTACCCAGTGTGTCAGCCAAAGCCAAGTGTAGCTGTATCATCTCCAGACTGACAGTTAGCAAGGTCAGAATGACCCGGTCATCTCTGCCCAGTTACTAGGTAAGTGAGAAACTCTGCTTCAAAAATAAAATCTACTATGGTGTTTTTTTTCTCAGATTATAAAACCAAAACACATCCATGTCCAAAACTGAAAAAAAAGAGACAAACAATAAAATCGAAAAGCACAAAGACAGTAACTCAGCACCCAATGGCTCTCTTGTTAACCCTGTGAGGAAGACTTTTCCATATTTTTCCACTTCTTATATTAATGAAATAAGCTGAGAAATAAGATGGAAATATAAATAATAATTTATACATACAAATAGCAAATAAACAATATAAAACAGATACAAATATATACGATGTATACAATAGCTTGTTCTTTTGCCATATGGTGCTATTGTAAAGTATTTCATCAATTACTTCCCAATCATGTATCTTTCACAATTTTTCACTGATCCAAAACAAATGGAGTTTTCTTTCTAGCATTCAAGTTTCCTGACCCTAACTGAAAAGGAAAACCTAAAAATATAAAATAAGCAAGCAAGTTTTATAACCACTTTCTACAAAGTCCAAGTGTGTCAGGGACTTTTGCATACACCGTGCTCATCTAGAATATTCCCTACCTCTGCTCCTCAGCCTGCAAACAATTTTGGGCAGAGAGAGGTTAATGGCTTAGCACCACATATTTCCCTGATGGAGAAGGACTTTTCATTTTACTCAGGAAAAAGAAATATGTAAGACATAAAAGTTTTAGTCTTTTTCCCCTGACCCTTCCTTCTCAGTGCTCTGTAGAGGGATAGTTTAAGAACATAGCATTCATAACCTCCCTTTCTGCAAATGGACAGACTTTAAGCTAAAGCCTTTTTTTTTCTTTCATGGGATCTCTGTCTTTGAGAATCTTATTTTGTTTGTGTTTTACGTGCCTCCATGGTCACCCTTCCAGCCTGATGAGTGCTTCACAGAACGGACTCCCAGCTTGCAGTAATTCACACATCTATCCCCCATGGGAGGGTACTGAAAATCCAGTGGCCTCAAGTTTCCTTCCTGAAACTCCACTCCTTTAGTATAAAATTGTTTGAACTGCATCTTCTACACACGCATTGCCTTAGCACAATTGTGTGTGTGCATATCCGGATGCCTTTGCGTCTAAGGTCTCCTCTTTAAGATGGAACCTAGGTTTTATTTTTCTTGTCATTCCAGAACCCAGCAGACAACCTATTCCACAGGAGGCACCAACTGAAAATTTGCCAAAGGAGCATGTGACAAATTACTAAGAAACTCACACATTTTAAACCATTCAACTGAGTTTAACTTAATGACATTGTATAGAAATCACAGATTATTGCAATCATGCAAAGTCCCTAGAATAGTAATATTCATATCTTAGTGTATTTCCCAAACACAGGGATACAAAATTCTTCAGAGCCATCTTCCTCTGGACCTTGATTGGTACTTGAGAGCCCTAGCATTTACTGTTCTGGGAATCCCCAGGTGATGCTGGCACAGCAGCTGTGACTGCTATCAGAATCATCTCTGTTGTTTGCTAAACTTCTGCAATGATCTGACCCAGAAAGGCAGTGCAGAAATTGAGGACTCCATAGTCAAAACATTTTACTCAACAAATCCATCCACAGATAGATAAGTGGAGTTCACAGGACTAGGGCCACAGTTGCGAGCTAACACTGGAATGAGATCTGAGACTTATCTCAATGATTACATAACTAAAATAGTTTTCTGAGGGAACTCTACCCCAAGTTGTCTTATGATTTGGGCTAAAACTCATTCCCTTCTGATTGTGCAATGCTCTGTGGAGCTTCAGTGGCTTTCTGAAGGGGATAAAGTAAACCTCTCCTTTTAAAACAGTCTCTCAGTCAACAAATATTATTTCAACATGTATGAAGGCAAACTTCTGTGCAGACGTCAACAGGGAGAAGAAGATACTGGGCAGCTGGGGAGGTAAGTAGAAGTACTTTAAAGAGATATTCCTGATAACCAATGAGTTTTCAAAGGTCTTGTGCAGACGAGCTCTGGGAAGGGGGCTGTTTCTGAATGCAAGAGGAGAAAAGAGAAAACATTAGAAGGGAAACGGCCTGCAGAGTTGTGCTTAAGACAGGATTTCTAAGGCAAGAGTATGCCTGGAATCCATTGCAAAGACAGCCATAGATCACAGCCCATGCTACAAGGATGGCCGTAGCCATAGATCACAGCCAATGCTACAAGGATGTCCCTAGCCATAGAAATGGTATATCTTTACATCTATAAAAACAGCAAGGATGTCTTTGTCAGTTAGCTAGTGGCTCCCGTCTATAGGTTACATTGCCTTGGAATCTGATTCCTCACTGCCTTCTGGCATTTTCTGGCTAACACTGGCTCTTGTGCTGAAATGTGAAAGTGAAAGCAGTTAAAATAGCACAGAGAAAATGGCAGCTTGTGGTTATTGGCATGGCTTGGGATACAAGAGTGTTAATACTTTGGATCTTAAATGGTCCCCCAAGGTCCATGTATTAAAAGCTTGGTTACAATACAGTACTAATTGGTAAGTAGTAAAGCCTTTAAGGGGTATGGCCCAATAGGAGGCCTTTAGGTTACTGAGGTAAGTGAAGATGGGGACTGGGGACCCCAGCTATTTGCCCTCTCCCTTTCTTCTATGGCTCATAACCAACCCAGAAGTTTTGTTCTGGCACACTCATGTACCATCACTTTGCCACAGGCCCACAGCAACAGGGCCAGTTGACAACAGGTTGGAACCACCAAAACCATGAGCCAAAATAATGTGTTTCTCTTCCTAAGTTGATTTTCTCTGTTATTTGTTCAAACAAGGCAAAGCTGCCTAACAGCAGTCAGTAACTACTAGACTTACAGAAAACACATTCATTTGGTCAGCTCTGAATTGCCTTCCCCTAATATGTAATAACACTGCTCAGTGATTGTTGCCTTTGGGAGAAGTTAAAGTAGAAATTAAACACACCCAGGAAGAATAACAGCCCTTGATTTTATTTTGGACCTGGCATGTGTGTGACTACCCACATTTTAACAATATGAAATAAACATTTTGGTGTCACAGAATTCCTTAGTTATTGAAAACCACACAGAACTTCCTAAAAGAACATTTAAAAATAGTCTTCTATTCATCCCACTGTGTAGATACAATATTACATTCAGAGTCAGAAGTAGAACATATTGAAAATTTATAGCTCTAGGATAAATTCAATTTTCTTTTAGTATCTACATTAGGAACATCAAAGACTAGCTAGGGGGTGAAGGGAGCACTGAGGAGGTTAGTCATATTGCCTGGCTGCCTTCATCCTTTTTAAAATCACCTACCTACATCTACAATTTTGGTTAAGGGACATGAATGGGCCACTCTGGCTCCATTGATGAATTCATCTCCCAAGAGTCACACAATGTGGGCAGTGGTGGACACTACTCAATACTAGTTCAATCTGATTCTCTCTCAAAAGAAACCAACACTGGGACACTGACAGATTCAGTTTCTATCAGAAGCCAAGATGATATCCACCTTTCCTCCATCTCCACCCTCCCACTCCCCCAAGCTCTCCCCAGTCCTTCCCTTCTCCCTTCTCCTTCCCCCTCTCCCCTTCCCCCACCCCCCTACCCCCACCTCTATCCCTACCCCCGTATTCCCAACTTTTGCCTGGCAATCTTGTTTGCTTCCAATTTCCAAGAGGATCTATATATGATTTTCTTTGGGTTCACCTTGCTATTTGGCTTCTCTGGGCTCGTGAGCTATAAGCTTAGTGTCCTTTGTTTTATGGCTAGGGTCCACTAATGAGTGAGTACATACCATAATTGTCTTTTTGGGTTTGGGTTACCTCACTCAGGATAGCGTTTTCTATTTCCATCCATTTGCATGCAAAATTCAAGATGTCATTGTTTTTTTACCACTGAGTAGTACTCTAATGTGTATATATTCTACACTTTCTTGATCCACTCTTCCATTGAGGG
>PVIU01005028.1:36494-118967 GCA_004026605.1 Ondatra zibethicus
TAGGTTGTTTCCAGGTTCTGGCTATTACAAATAATGCTGCTATGAACATAGTTGCACAAATGCTTTTGTAGTATGATTGGGCATCTCTTGGGTATATTCCCAAGAGTGGTATTGCTGGATCCTGAGGTAGGTTGATTCCCAATTTCCTGAGAAACCGCCACACTGATTTCCAAAGTGGTTGCACAAGTTTGCATTCCCAACAGCGATGGATGAGTATTCCCTTACTCCACATCCTCTCCAGCATAGGCTGTCATTGGTGTCTTTGATTTTAGCCATTCTGACAGGTGTAAGATGGTATCTCAATGTTGTTTTGATTTGCATTTCCCTGATCGCTAAGGAAGTTGAACATGACCTTAAGTATTTTTGGCCATTCGAACTTCTTCTGTTGAGAATTCTCGGTTCAGATCATTACCCCATTTTTAATTGGGTAATTTAGAATTTTAATGTCTAGTTTCTTGAGTTCTTTGTATATTTTGGAGATCAAGGAAAGGTGGATATTGGAGAAGAGAATAAGATATCTACATTATTGGAGTCATTTTAGGACTGGCAAGATACTTGGCTCTAGAGGAGATCCCAGGTGTCCACAGGGATGTCCCCAGCTAGGTCCTTGGGCAGCAGAGGAAAGGGTGCCAGAACTAGCATTGTCCCATAGTCACACTGATGAATATCTTAATCACCACCATAGAAATTTCATCCAATGGATGGAGATAGAGACAGAGACCCATATTCACACCAGAGCAATGGATTGAGCTCCCAAGGTCCAGTCGAAGAACAGAAGGTGGGAGAAGATGAGCAAGGAAGTTAGGACTGTGAGGGGCTGGACCACCCACTGAGACAGTGTGCCTGATCTAATGGGCGCTCACCAAATCCAGCTGGACCGGGACTGAATGAGCATGTGATCAAACTGGACTCTCTAAATGTGGCTGCCAATGAGGGCAGACTGAGAAGCCATCAACAATGACACTAGGACCTATCTCTTCTGCATGTATTATCTTTTTGGGAACCTAGTCGATTTGGATGCACACCTTCCTAGGCTGGGATGGAGGGGGGAGGGCCTTGAACTTCCCACAGGGCAGGGCACCATGCCCTCTTTTAAGGAAGCAGCTGGAGGGAGGAGGGGGCAGTGGGAGGGGACTGGGAGAAGGGGAGGAAATGTAAATTTTTTTGAATGGAAAAAAATAAAAGAATATGGGGGAAAAAAGAAGCCAAGATGAAGCCACGGGGACTTTTGGGTGGTGACCACGTTGAGTCACATGTAGCAGAGAAGTATAGTCTGGCAGGAAAAGAAAAAGATAAGTTATTAAGTCTCCAGTCCTTAGAGGACCCATCCACATCTAATGTTTTGCTTCTCATCAGTAGCTAGAGAAGGGAGTGAGTAACCACAGACCCTCAACGATGGCATGTGTGAGCAGTGAAAGATGTTATTTCATGGTGGCTCCCTGTATGTTGCTCAATGGATCTATGTGTTTGGTTTGAGTATCTGCTTGATTAAATGGTCATAATACTATTCATATGTCTTTCTTGAGCAAAAGAAATATAACCTTAATTAAGGAAATACCAATAGTATTTGCAAATCTTCATTTTTATTTATTATTGTGTGTATGCATATACTGTAGGGGTTAGGGATGTGTGCACTATGGTGCACTGATCAAGGTCAGAAGATAATTTGGGGGAGTCATCCTCTTCTTCAACCTTATTGTGGCAGTGCCTTTCTTGTTTTCGTCTGTTGTGCTTTATCATAGAGGCATCTATAATCTCAAAGGTTGCTGAATATTTTGGTGCTATACCCTCTGATGACCAGAGAATGTTGCACTCAAGTTGACCCTTCTAGACCTTAATACAGCCTCCGGGATCACCAACCAAAGGCTTGGGACCTTTGTTGACAGTCTATTAAAGGGTATGTGGCTAATAATTAATCTACCACAACTTTCATTCTATACCCAAATTCTCCAGGAGGTTGTACGTGAAACTCTGTTGTAACTCTTCTCCATACAGTTTTCTCTTTTCCTCCTTCAATGCTTCCAGACTCTTTCTGGTCAGTTTGTACCAGCGCCCAAGAGCTTCCTGACTTGGTCTTCATGGTTTACCTGTGGCTTGGTAGCATTCTGGAAACATCAATGGATGTCCTTCCTTCTGACATGTTCCCTCCTCCTTTACCTGCCTGCTGCCTCCCACTCCCATGCACTGCCCCACCTCATTCAAGCAAAACCATCTCTTCTGGATTCATTGTGTTAACAGAAAAAGGGTCAGTTTTATATCTCCTGAAGTCTCCAACAGTTAAAGAACTTCACCTCCAACTCAAAAGAGAGGCTGCTTTCGAGAGAGAAAGAGATGGGAGGATGGCAGGACTCTCAAGGAGAAGAAACCCTCATGCCATTTTCATCAGAGGTAGGCAGGACCAGAGAGCCTGAAATTCCTCAGCCAAGTTCTACTAGACTGTGAGGACAGTGAAGGTGTCAAGAATCCTATTGTGGGTAAGAGACTTTCTTTCCACCATTTGGGTATTAGGATTTTGTAAGGGCCCAGAGAAGAGAAACTCCACCGGCACTTGAAGGAAACTACAGGACTCGTCTGAACTCTGCCTTCTTTACAGAAACTTCTTTGTGGCAAAGGCAATTGGAAAGCACCAAGCTAAGGAATGGTTCTGTTGATCCCTGCCTCTCTTTGACTTCGATATGGGATCAGAAACCTCACTGCTAGAGACAGTTCCATCACCCAAGCTTTGGCACCAGAGGAATCTACTTTCTCCACACACTCCTCCCTCTCCTAGCTGGTATCCCATCTCTGAAGGCCTGAAACTGCCTCTGTTTAGCACATCTTTTCTCAAAGAGCCCCCATCCATTATTGAAGATGCTAGAGAAACCAGCCTCCTAGGGCATTTCTTCACGTTAGGTTCCCCTGTGGTTTCTCCTGTCTGGTGAGCATCTCTTGTGTCAATAAGCTTCTTGTTCTTTTGTAATCTGTCCTCTGTAACTATCTCAAACCTGAATTAAATTTTCTGTTATTTTGATGAGAATAGGGTTTTAGACTCATAATAATAGCTGTGTTCTTCTGTCTTAAGCAAGCAGGTCCTTTCAAGAGCCTATTTGGGCTTGCTTTGTCTGAGTCCTCTTAACAGACATTGGAGCAGGGAATTTACATATGTCCCTATGTGCTGGGAATCCTGTTGGCAAGAATATGATGCCCATGGAAGAATAACTGAGTTTCTCTTGGAAGGCATCCATTTAATATCTATGGTGCATGGCAGGGCAGCCAAGAGGTTAAGATCGTTAGGTGAGGTTAATAATGGAAGCTGCTTTCAACTTCTTAGCACAAATATTGAGGACAGGATCTGCACTACTTGATATTATCTAATACTTCTCAATTGTTTACTTTCATGTATGTTCTTTCTTCTTTACTTCATTTCTTACACCCTCCCTCCCCTTCTTCCCTCTTCTTTCATTTTTGTGGAACTGGTGTTGGACCCAGGGCTTTATATATGCCAGGCATGCACTCTACTGCCTGACCTACATCTTCAGCTCCTCCTCCTTATCCTTCCTCTTCTTTCTTCTCCTCCTCCTCTATGTCATTAGAAAAGGAAGAGCTAAAACATCATCAACAATAAATCAGAAACAAACAAAATAACCATTAAGAACCAGGAATGCTGTACACCTTTAATCCCAGTACTCAGGAGGTGGAAACAAGCAAGTCTCTGTGAGTTCAAGGCCAGCGTGTTCTACATAGAGCATTCCAGGCCAGTCAGGTTTACAGAGTGAGGTTCTGTCTTAAAGAAGAACAGAAGAAGGAATAGAAGGAAGAGGAGAAAGAGGAGGAGAATTTAATCCTGCTCCCTAGCTATGCTTTTCTTATCTGTAGTTCCTTTTCATCTCCAGGAATATAGGTAAGACATGGGTAGACTTTCAGGTGTTCTATTGTTTGTGAAAACAGCACCTGTGACATGGGAAATGCTGGTCAATATGGAAGACTGAGCACAGGAGCCTGCCATCCTCTGCCAGTGACTCCTCATCAGAGGACAATGTTGGGGTACAAAAGAAAGAAATTTGTGATGGTGATCAAGTTGAAAAGGGAGGTTCCTTGTATGTGGAAGACATTGACACATTGCTTCAGGATAGAATCAGCTGGAGGAAAGTTAGTGGACAAATTAATGTATGGGGCACAGCAGAGAATGGTGAAGCTGGAGCCTGAGGCAATTCCAGGCATGTGGTAGTCGTTCACTGTGCAGAATGGCAACCAGGAAGAGTTGGTGCAGTGCTGGTGCCCTCCTGTGTAGAGCAGAGGGCACAGGATTGTTTCTCCCTAGATATAGCAAGAAACATGCAGGCTCCTCCCCTAAAACAAATGCCCTAACTGCCTAAGAGGAATGCGTGTTTCAGTGTGCATTTTGGTCTCAGAGCAAAGCATCCTCTGAACTGGCTCTTGATAGGGATGAGGCAGAATGTATTCATGTCTAAGGCTGTTTCCTAGGTGAAGTTTCCAAAGTAAATCTGTCACTTCATCAGTTCTGAGCATCTGTGAGGATTCTCTGATCTGGCTTCCCATTCATGGGAGGCACCCTTTAAGAATACACTGTCCGTCTGAATATAAAAAAAAACCTACAAAAGACAGCTATGATTATGAAACAGCCTCCATTCATCAGTGTAGATGCACGAACCAGGTCACCAGGCAGTTGAGGACAACTATCCACAGGAGATGAACAGCACCAAATCTCAAGGGAATAGACTATTGCCAGAACTAGAAGAGACCTTTTAAAAATAGTTAATGAATATATTTTAAAAGGTCTAGATATTGGATTCATAAAACAAGACGAATGTGGCTATAAACAGGAACCATAACACACAGAGGAGTTCTTGTAAATTAATACAACACCTAAAACACATGGTCTGGGGATGTAGTTCAGAAACAGAGCACTTAGCATGCCCTTAGTATCCCAGGGCACATCCTAGTACCACTTAGCCAAGAAGGCTCTTTTGTGGCATGATAGATCATCAATGATCCACCAAGGGCACATCCCTGAACTCAGCAAAACTAGGTCCCAGGAAACTGTCCCCTCCTTTGGCTTTAAATGCATACTTCCCAAATTGGTCCCTGGTATATTTCTCTTATCACAGAATAAACATATTCTCTTATCAGAGGATAACCTGGTATTACTTGGTTTTCTCCCACTTTTTCTGCTTCATTGCTCATATAATTAACAAAAATGAAAAATTCATCATCATGCTGTGCTTATCATTTGCCAGGCAGTTTTTGATTTATTCTTTCATTTATCATTAATTCAGCCCCATTTTCTGAGTTCCTCTTACATGTCATGTACACTGAGCACTGTGAATGAAGAACCATCCTATATGCCCCTCTGAATGCATGCTTTGATGATAGGGCAGCAGAGTGTTTACGGAGAAAAGCCTGGCATTTAAACTCAAGGCTTCAGGCCTTTGTCACCAGAAAATAGTTATTGACTTCACCACTCAACGTATTTATTCATTATTCAATATTCTTCTTCATAACTCTTCTTCATAACATAGAATATATTGCTCTTAAATAAGAACTGTTGTTACAAAATAAATGAATTGACTAGAAATCCTTTGATATCTGTGGGGGCTCCAGGACCCCTGGAGATATCAAAATTTGTAGATGCTCAACTCTATTCTTTTTATAGATTATATTGAGCTCTACATTTTTCTCTGCTCCCCTCCCTTTACTCCCCCTCCCCTTCAACCCTCTCCTACGGTCCCCATGCTTCCAATTTACTCAGATCTTGTCTTTTTCTACTTCCCATGTAGATTAGATCCAAGTATATCTCTCTTAGGGTCCTCATTGCTGTCTAGGTTCTGTGGGATTGTGATTTGTAGGCTGGTTTTCTATGCTTTATGTCTAAAAACTACTCATGAGTGAGTACATATGACATTTGTCTTTCTGGGTCTGGGTTACCTCACTCAATATGTTTTCTAGATCCATTCGTTTGCCTGCAAATTTCAAGATGTCATTTTTTCTGCTGAGTAATACTCCATTGTGTAAATGTACCACATCTTCTTAATCCATTCTTCAGTCAAGGGGCATTTGGGTTGTTTTCAGGTTCTGGCTATGACAAGCAATGTTGCTATGAACATAGTTGAGCACATGTCCTTGTGGTACAATTGTGCATTCTTTGGGTATATCCCAAAAAGGGTATTTCCGGGTCTTTGATGTGGGAATCCCCTCTGTGTGCTGTGACTACCATTAATGAATAAAGAAACTGCCCTGGCATATTGATAGGGCAGAACTTAGGTAGGCAGGGAAGACGGAACGAATGCTGGGAGAATGAAGGGAAGAGTCAGAGACGCCATGGAGCCACTCCCGCCAGAGATAGAAATGCTGAAACTTTGCTGGTAGGCCATGGCCTTGTGGTGATACACAGATTAATGGAGATGGGTTAAATTAAGATGTAAGAGTTAGCCAATAAGAAGTTAGAGCTAATGGGCCAAATAATGATTTAATTAATACAGTTTCTGCATGATTATTTTGAGTGTAAGCTAGCCAGGCAATCAGGAAAAACAAGTGGCCCCTCCCTGCAACAAGTTTGAGGTAGGTTGTTTCCTAATTTTCTGAGAAATCACCATAATGACATCCAAAGAAGCTTTACCAGTTTGCACTCCCACCAGCAATGCAGGGCTGTTCCCTTTACTCCAAAACCTCTCCAGCATAAGTTGTCATCAGTGTTTTTGATCTTGGCCATTCTTACAGGTATAAGATGGAACCTCAGAGTTGTTTTGATTTGCATTTCTCTGTTAGCTAAGGATGTTGAGCATTTCCTTAAGTGTCTTTCAGCCATTTTAGATTCCTCTGTTGAGAGTTCTCTGTTTAGGAGTGTACTTCATTTTTTTTATTGGATTATTTGATCTTTTAATGACCAATATCTTGAGTTCTTTGTATATTTTGGAGATCAGTTCTTTGTCTGATGTGGGATTGGTGAAGATCTTTTCCTATTCTATAGGCTGACGATTTGTCTTGTTGACCATGTCCTTTGCTTTACAGAAGCTTTTCAGTTTCAGGAAATCCCATTTATTAATTGTTTCTCTCAACATCTGTACTACTAGGATTATATTCAGGAAGTGGTCTCATGTGCCAGTGCACTCAAGTGTATTTCCCACTTTCCTAAAAGGTTCAATGTGGCTGGTTTTATGTTGAGGTCTTTGATCCATTTAGACTTGAGTTTTGTGCATGGCCATAGATATGGATCTATTTTCATTCTTCTACATGTTGATATCCAGATATACCAGCACCATTTATGAAATATGCTTTTTTCCATTTTATATTTTTTTGCTTCTTTGTCAAAAATCAGGTGTTCATAGGTGTGCAGAATAATATATCTGGGTCTTCAATTCGATTCCATGGTTTCTCCTGTTTTTATGCCAGTACCAGGCTGTTTTCAATACATAGCTCTGTAGGATAGTTTTAAGTTAGGGATTCTGATGCTTCCAGAAGTTCCTTTATTGTATAGTGTTGTTTTGGCTATCTTGGGTTTTTTGTTTTTCCATATGAATTTGAGTACCATTCTTTCGAGGTTTGTGAAGAATTTTGCTGGGATTTTGATGGGCATTGCATTGAATCTATAGACTGCTTTTGGTAAGATTGCCATTTTTATTATGTTAATTCTACCTACCTGTAACATGTAGGGGGCCTGCTTGTCGGGGTTTCTGTCCTGCCCAATTGCCGCAGACATTTAGCCCTAAAGAAAATCACACAGAGTTCTCCATAAGATTATAAACTGATTGGCCCATTAGCTCAGGCTTCTTATTAGCTCTTGTAGCTTATATTAACCCATTATTCATATTTATGTTAGCCTTTTTCAGCAGGGCAGGTCACATCCTGCTTCTCTGGTGGTCTGGGCCAGGACTCCTGGGAGAGCTTCCTTCTTCCCATAATACTCCTTTTCTCATTGCCCTACCTCTACTTCCTGTCTGGTTGTCTCACCTATACTTCCTGCCTGGCTACTGGCCAATCAGCATTTATTTAAAACATGATTGACAGAATACAGACAATTCTCCTGTATCACTTCCCCCTCTTTTTTTTTAAACAAAGGAAAATATCCATAGTCCATTTTTGGGGAATGCGGGCATAGTATTCCAGGCTACTTCCTGCTGGTTGAGGGCACTGATAATCTTATGGGGACGTAAAGAAAATTTAGAATTATGATCAAGTCCTGACTGGAGTATCCTGTGAGGCTTGATCATCTCAGGCAGCAGTCTTGAATCTGTTCTGGATGTAGAACTCTGATATCCGGGCCACCTGTTCCTACCAGAGATTTCTCAGGTGGTCTTCCTTGATCAAACCTGAGTTTTCTTAACCCAGAATGAATCTACAGCCTCTCATTTCCTGTGGAAACAAAAGCAAAATCTCTTCTCTAAAGTAACATATCTCCTGACTTCAATTTTGAAGTCAAGGTATTTTCAAAATACCTATCTTGGGTTAGTTCAGCAGCATTTATAAGCAAATATCTTTTAGCAGCTGTTGCTCCTTCCTCAGCATTCAAACAAGTCAGAGACAATAATAACATACAGTATTCAAATTCTCTGTGTGTTTTCCATCTTTATGTGGCTTTACTTTAACCTATATTTCTTTTATTTTTACTTTTAGTTTTTGAGACAGGTTCTCTGTGTATCTTTGTCCTGGAACTCCCTCTGTAGACCAGGCTGTCCTTGTACTCACAGAGATCCACTTGCCTCTGCCTCCCAGGCATTGGGATTAAAAGTGTCTGCCACCACACCTTGAATTCACAGAGGTCTGTCTGCCTCTGCCTCCCAGGCATTGGGATTAAAGGTGTGTACCACCACACCCAACTACTGTCTTTCTTTCTTTTTTATTTTAAGGACTTTAACTTTTTTTTCAAGCCTGCATATATTTTTAACACATAGTAAACCATTTAGAGGTTTTCTTCGACTTTGAATCTTTCTTTTACTGTATATCTCTTTTTCTGACCACGTGAGTCTTTAATTTACCAGGCAATATAGGTAGGATTAAAGCTGTGGCTTTGACGGCTTGATCCAGCCCATTCCTTAGCTTTATGAGATTCCAGCCTCATGGCTGAGGTACTGGCCAGTGCTGTGTTCACTGCCACAACTCTACAGTATTTAAAGGTCCCTGCCAGCAAGCAAGCTGCAGCAGTGTGTCCGCAAACCACATTCAAATGCTCTGTAGTCAGACCACCTGCCTGAAAGAGTCAGAGTTTGCCCTTGCAGGATGGCCCAGAAAGCTGGCATTTTAAAACAGCATGGCTTTTTTCCTTCTATGGCTGAAACCAAAAAGCATGCAGTTGGCTTTTCATCAATACTATGTAAGTGTTTCGTGGCAGGACCTCTTAAAAGAGCTGCAAGGTTTTGCAACTAAAGCTGAGTGAGGAAGCCTCTTTTAAATGAGAGTGCTTGTTTGCCTCTAGCAAGCAGAGCAGACCCAAGAAATTGCTGATACCAAGAAACCATGTGTAATGCTGTTATTTTGTTCTAGAATTTCTTCCTAGCTGTCTCAGGCTTTATGTGGATGCAGTCGTCCACATGTTGGCACCATTCTGTAACACTGGTGCTCCAACATGGTAACCTAATGCCACGAAAAACCTGAGAGAGCTTAATTCTAGACACACAGAAAAAACAAGAGTTTTTGCTGCTTGCTGGGGTGTGCCGCAGAGAGATTTTCCTGACTCAGCAGGAAAAAAAAAGCTGCTCCATTTTAAAACGAGGCTTCCTGGGCCCTGCCACCAGTGCGAACTCCAGCTATGGAGCATTTGTGGGCCAGGGTATTTGTGTGCCCACTTGGGGTCAGGAGGAAAGTAGCTGAGACCATGCCTGTGGCTCAGCTCTTCCGGCCTGGGCAGATAGCGGGATCAGGCTTGGGCAGGCCAGAGAGCATGGCGGATTCCTTCCATCATACACAGAGATATTTCCAGGCTGCACAGTGCTCTGTGTGGCAGATTTGGCAGTAACTCAGAAAGAAAGAGTTTATATGCTGCACACTCATTCTCAGGGTTAAAGTGCTGAGTGCGGCTCCTACCTGGCAGCCCCAGAGCTAGCAGAAATGGTACATCCATCATTTTGAAATTGGATAGAGGTGGAGCCAGCATTCAGAGCAGTTGCAACCAAGCTGATTAGCATTTTAAAAGCTCTTCAAGACAGTAGAGAATTAAAGACAATGCAATACGACAGAATCAGACATAAAAGACCTCTAAATGGGTCATAATGTTAGATAAACGTATGTAGGTTGGGAGAGAAAAGAAAAAGATATAAAAAGTCATAAAGTTAATGCTTAAAAAAGGGTAAAGTCTTTAAAGAGACAGAGTAAAGTAATAGAGTAAAAATAAGCCACATAAAAATGGAAAATTCACAGAGTCTGGATTCTATATATTATTGTGTTTTCTTTAAATTTTTTGACTGTAAAGGAGCTAAGTACAGAGAGAGATTTCATTGTATCAGCTGCTAAGCTAAACTAGCATGTATATTATAAATGTATTATGACTTCAGAATTTGGGTCTAAGGATATGATGCTTTGGAAAAGAGGTTCTTCTTTTGTTTTCACAGAAGATGAGAACCTATGGATTGCCTTGAGGCAAATATGGTTTGATAGAGCACGCCCTCCTGAAAGGTTGCTGTGAACACCCTCAAGAACTTACTTTGCTCAACTGCCGACTAAGATGAACCTGGCACACAGGATACACCATGAAAGACCTGATTAACAGTGCCCCCATACAGCAGGAAGAAGTTTGGAGAGAAATAACTATGTCCATATTCCCAAATATTGTTTATAAATGCTCTTTTACATTTAAAGGGGGATATGCTATAGATATGAGCAATTTGTATTGGTATAGATTTTGCTTTATTGATAAAAATTTAAGGTCAATCTTGTTATATGTATATTTCTGTTCTTGATTAAGGTATTGTGATTGTGTAGTTCATTTAAAAATGTAATGTATAATTAGGAAATATAGGTTGTTAATGGATAATCATCAATAATAGTCAAGCTTGTAGTCATGTTAGTTAGATTTTCTAAATATATAGAGATATATTTCAGTTAGATAGGCATTCTTCATATCTTTCAAAGACTACAGAATATGGCATTTAAAATGTTTTAATAACTTAGGGCTTTTCATGACAATGAGACACATCTGCTCCTGGCAGCACCAATCTACTTCAAGAGGAAGATGGGCATCGAAGAGGCTCCATATGGAGTTGGTTAGCCATTTGGGCAAGAAACTGCTCTTGCCTGGACTGTTGCATAAACTGGACGTGAAGAACCCACAGAGAGGACTGCTGAACTTTCCTAAAGGTGAGATGATCCTTCGGGGTTCCTGATTCATGAAAGAGTCTGCAAGACATGAAGAAAGTGACTGAACTGTCGTTGAAATTTCTTGCTTCATGGAAAAGTCTGATGGATATTATGGGCCTTTAGGCTGAAAATGGATGCCCCAATGGTACAGACTAACTTTGGGTGACTGTCCAGACAGTGAGATGTCTCTGTCATTTCTAGAGTTATGGAAGCTGCATACAATGTATTTCCTGTTTACTTAGGTAATATTATATCCTTCTGGAGTCTTTGATGGAGTTGAAGAATATAGTTTTCCATTGTTGTGATAAAAGATAAAATAGATCTAAGTATTGTAACTGTAATTCTTGCTTGATAACTGTTTTGTTATATGTAATTTTACTATGCTAAAGTGAAAGCCTTCCTTTCCTTTTTAAACAGAAAAGGGGAAATGGTGTAGGAGGTCCTTCTGTTTGTGTGTTGCTTTCATTGGTTAATTAATAAAGAAACTGCCTTGGCTTTTTGATAGGGCAGCACTTAGATAGGTGGAGTAGATAGAACTGAATGCTGGGGAAAAGGGCAGATGGATAAGACACCATGAAGCTCCTGCCTGAGACTGACACTGCTTACAATCTTTCCTGGTAAGCCACGACCTCGTGGTGTTTCTACCACAAATTGGTAGAAATGGGTTAGATCAGGGTGTGAGAGTTGGCCAAGAAGAGGCTAGATATAATGGTCCAGGCAGTAATTTAATTAATACAATTTCTGTGTAGTTATTTCGGGGGTTAAGCTAGCCAGGCGGTGGGACACAACCTGCTTGCCTTTTACAACACCTACCCAAGAGCATGGGCGATCTTTCCACTTTGTAGTGTCTTCTTCAATTTCTTTCTTCAAAGATTTAAAGTTCTTGTCATACAGGTCTTCCACTTGTTTGGTTAGAGTTACTCCGAGATATTTTATGCTATTTGTGGCTGTTGTGAAGGGTGATATTTCTCTAATTTCTTTTTCAGCCCTTTTATCATCTGTGTAAAGGAAGTCTACTGATTTTTTTTTTTAGTTAATCTTGTATCCTGCTACATTACTGAAAGTATTTATGAATTGTAGAAGTTCCTTGGTAGAATTTTTGGGGTCGCTTATGTAAACTATCATATCATCAGCAAATAGTGAGAATTTGACTTCTTCTTTTCTGATTTGTATTCCCTTGATCTCCATTTGTTGTCTTATTGCTCTAGCTAGGACCTCAAGAACTATATTGAATAGATATGGAGAGAGTGGACAATCTTGTCTTGTTCCTAATTTCAGTGGGATCACTATGAGTTTCTCTCCATTTAGTTTGATGTTGGCTGTTGGCTTGCTGTATATTGCCTTTATTATGTTTAGGTATGTTCCTTGTATCCCTGCTCTCTCCAAGACCTTTATCATGAAGGAATGTTGTAGTTTATCGAAAGCTTTTCTGGCATCTAATGAGATGATCATGTGGGTTTTATTTTTCAATTTGTTTATATGGTGGATTATGTTTACAGATTTTTGTATGTTGAACCATCTCTGCATCTCTGGGATGAAGCCAACTTGATCATGGGGGATAATGGTTCTGATATGTTCTTGGATTTGATTTGCCAGTATTCTATTGAGTATTTTTGCATTCATGTTTGTGAGGGAGATTGGTCTGTAATTCTCTTTTTTAGTAATGTCTTTATGTGGTTTGGGTATCAGGGTAATTGTAGCCTCATAAAAAGAGTTTGGCAATGTTCCTTCTGTTTCTATTGTGTGGAACAATTTGAGGAGTATTGGTATTAGTTCTTCTTTGAAAATCTTGTAGAATTTTGAGCTAAAAACTGCTAGACCTGGGTTTTTTGTTTTTTGTTTTTTGTTTTTTTTGGTTGGGAGACTTTTGATGACTGTTTCTATTTCTTTAGCAGTTATCGGTCTACTTAATTTGCTTATCTGGTCTTCATTTAATTTTGGTAAGTAATATTTATCCAGAAAGTTGTCCATTTTCTTTAAGTTTTCCAATTTTGTGGAGTACAGGTTTTCAAAATATGACCTGATAATCCTCTGGATTTCCTCCATGTCTGTTGTTATGTCCCCCTTTTCATTTCTGATTTTGTTAATTTGGATATTCTCTCTCTGCCTTTTGGTTAGTTTGGATAAAGGTTTGTCTATTTTATTGATTTTCTTAAAGGACCATCTCTTTGTCTCATCGATTCTTTGTATTGTTTTCCTTGTGTCTATTTTGTTGATTTCAGCTCTCAATTTGATTATTTCCTGCCGTCTAATTCTCTTGGATGAGTTTGCTTCTTTTTGTTCTAAAGTTTTCAAATGTTCTGTTAATTCACAAGTGTGGGATTTTCCCAGCTTCTTTATGTAAGAAATTAGTGCTTTGAACTTTCCTCTTAACACTGCTTTCATTGTGTCCCATAAATATGGGTATGTTGAATGGTCATTTTCATTGAATTTTAGAAAGTATTTAATTTCTTCCTTGACCCATTGATGTTTCAGTGAGCACTGTTTAATTTCCATGTGTTTGTGGGCTTTCTGAAATTAGTGTTGCTGTTGAATTCTAATTTTAAGCTATGGTGATCTGATAAGACACATGGGGTTATTACATTTTTTTATCTCTTGAGCTTTGTTTTGTAACTTCTTATGTGGTCAATTTTTGAGAAGGTTCCAAGAGGTGCTGAGAAGAAGGTATATTCTTTTATGTTTTGATGGAATGTTCTATAGATGTCTGTTAAGTGCATTTGAGTCATAACATCTGTTAGTTCCCTTATTTCCTTATTAATTTTTTTGTCTGATAGAACTGTCCAGTGTTGAGAGTGGAGTGTTAAAGTCTCCTGCTATTAGTGTGAAGGCTTTAGAAGTGTTTCTTTTACATATGCGGGTGCCCTTGTATTCAGGGCATAAATATTCAGTATTGAGATTTCCTCTTGATGGATTTTTCCTGTGACTAATATGAAATGTTCTTCTTTGTCTCTTTTGATTGATTTTACCTTGAAGTCTATTTTGTTAGATATTAGTATAACTACACCAGCTTGTTTCTTAGGTCCATTTGATTGGAAATTTTTTCCCAATCCTTTACTCTGAGGTGATGTTTGTCTTTGAGGTTGAGGTATGTTTCTTGTATACAGCATTAGGATGGATTCTGTTTTCGTATCCAATCTGTTTGCCTGTGTCTTTTTATAGGTGAGTTGAGTCCATTTATATTAAGGGATATTAATGACCAGTGATTGTTCTCTCCTGTTAATTTAATTTTTGTTGTTGGTGATGTTAATTCATGTATTTTTACCTTCTTTAGGATTTGTTGCTGTGAGAACATCAATTGTCTGTGTTTTTATTGATGCAGCCAACTTCCTTGTGTTGGAGTTTTCTTTCTAGTACTTCATGTATGATTGGGTTTGTGGCTAGGTATTGGTTAAATCTGGTTTTGTCATGGAATATCTTGTTTTGTCCTTCTATGGTGATTGAAAGTTTTGCTGCGTATAGTAGTCTGCGCTGGTATCCATGGTCTCTTAATGTCTGCATAACACCTGACCAGGACCTTCTGGCTTTTATTTTTTCCATTGAGAAGTCAGGTGTAATTCTGATAGGTTTGCCTTTATATGTTACTGCTTAAGTCTCTTCTAAACAATGGCATAGAGATTTCATAAAACCTGTGTGTGTCTGCCTGTGTATGCAGCATAAATCATCTCTAGGTTGATGGCAATCCCTGATACAATGTATAGTATTAAATAGTTATACTATATTGGTTAGAGACCAGTAAGACAATTGTATATATTCTGTGCAGATTAAAAATAAAACAATATCAGTTTTTGTTTTTTTGAATTCACAGACATAGAATCTAGATATGAGTGGCCAACTGTCTATGAAAACACTTGCCAGAGGAGGTGAGTGTCTGGGTTCCCAGCTGGATGGCCCTGTTCTCTAGGCCCCAGTCCCTGGTGGTCATCTCAAGTCCCATCCCCACCCACTGAAGCCACAGAAACCTTGCAGCAGCTTCCCCACATCCCCAAAAAATCCCCCAACACATCAACGACCACCAGAGCCATGGCCTCACCTGACTTGGAGGAGTGACCACTGGAGGCCCTGTCTGTACCTGGAGGAGTGATCACCAGAGTCACAGACCCCAACTGCACCTTGAAGAAGAGCAACAACCTAAGCCACAGGACCCATGTACACCAATTGGAGGAAGGGATGAGTAGACGACAGTGTAAGAATACATTCAGCAATGTAAGAAGTACTATGGCACCACCCAAAACTAGTGGTTCCACCTACCACAATACCTGAGCATCTCAACATAGATGAAGCAGAAGAAAATGACCCTAAAAATAACTATACGAAGATGATAGAGGCCCTTAAAAAGGATATGAAAAATTCCCTTAAAGAAGTGTAGGAAAAGACAAATTAAAACTGAGAAGAAATCAACAAATCTCTTAAAGAAAGCTAAGAAAAAACATCAAACAGGTGAAGGAAACAGTTCAAGACTTGAAACCTAAATAGAGGCAATAAAGAAAAATAAACTGAGGGAATTCTGAAAACAGAAAATCTGGGTAAATGATCAGGAAATACAGATACAAGCATAAACAACAGAATGCAAGAGATGGAAGAGAGAATCTCAGGTATTGAAGATACAATAGAGAAATAGATTCATTGATCGAAGAAAATGTTAAATCCAACAAATTCTTAACACAAAAATCCAGAAAATCTGTGACACCATGAAAAGACCAAACCTAATAATAATAGGGATAGAAGAAGGAGAAGTCCAGCTCAAAGGCACATAAAATAAGTTCAACAAAATCATAGAAGAAAACTTTCTAAACCTCAAGAAGGACGTGTCTATAAAAGTAAAAGAAGCTTACAGAACACCAAATAGACTGGACCAAACAAAAAGGCCCCCTCACCACATAATAATCAAAACACTAAACATACAGAATAAAAAACGAATATTAAGATCTGCAAAAGGAAAAAGACCAAATAACATATAAAGGAAGACCAATCAGAAGTGGGAGCTGGACTTCCTTGATGAGTGACAAAAATGAGTTCTACATAGGTGACTATTAACTTGAAATCTATCCCAGTGCAGCTCTCCTGAGGAGAGCCTACAGCTTGCTGTGTATAGGAAACAAACTCAAACCCTTAACATTAAGGATGAGGAGAGAAAGGTCATGCTCTTTGTACAGCCTTAGCATATGGGCCCTCCTTCCCTGAGTGGCCTGCCAACAGAGGGATCACATGGGCCTTGTGGTGGCAGCCGTGGACACATGCTGGACCTGTGGAGTTTCCCTCACATGGACAGAACTTCTCCTTACGCAGCCCCATCTTTTGCTGGTCATGTTCCTGAAGCGCCTTACTTCCTCTCCAGGAAGACGCAGAGATTCTGTGTAGCCATGTGAGTTTATATTTGAATGCATTGCTGTCCAGCATCTCTGAGCACCACAACCTTATGTCACTAGATATTTATCATCAAAATCTTTTCTACTTCTTTGACCCTGAAGTCCTGAGGAATTAATTACCTAGGAGAGTCAATGAAAGCCTTTCTAATTTGGATGAGAGCCCCTTCCTTGACAAGACCCCAGGGAGGTGGGAAACCCACTATTATAGGATAGCTACCACAGGACAACACTTCGCTACATCCAATCACAAGGGTCACTGCAGAGGCAAGAATTTGGCCCCTGTCTGTACTTAATATATAAGTTGCCAAATTTAGCCTCCACTCGGCAGATAGGATTCACCAAATGTCAGTAGAAATCAAGGTAGACCATGACAAACTGAGTATCCCCTCACCTATCTACCCAGAACTCCATGACCAACCAAAAGAGTGGAAACAGAGGCCAGGTAGAGATACAAAAAACATGGTAAATATGACCTCTGGAGTTCTTACAGAGATGTGCAGTACCCAACCTTTACCATCTAGAGACTCAGTCATCTGATGTTTAAACCTAAATCATGTAGTGGATACTCCAATACATAAATGATAACTGACATCATAAATATTAATGAAACCACACGAGCAGGGTACATGGAAGAAGAAGAGGTCTCAGGACAGAAACACAGTAGCACGATTTTAGAATAGGCATGGAAGAGAAGACATAAGAGCCTGATAAGACGTGAAAGGAAGCAAAAATGTAGTCCTTGGAATCCAAGTAGCTGAGATGGCACTAGAGAACTTCACTAAAGATAAGTTTATCCTGGGTGAAACACAATCCTGCGTACCCAATTGTATGGTTTGGCCATAGCAATGTCAGAGGAAGGATGGCTGCAGAAACTACATCACAGGAAGTGGAAGGTAACAAGGAGACAGGATAGAAAGGATGTGAGTGTCATCTCCCTTCCTCCAGTCATCGCAACCACCCTGAAAGGCTGACAGTTTTTTCTCTGCTTTACAAATAAGGAAGCGAGTTACCTAAGGTAGCCCAGCTGAAAAATGAGAGAATTAAGCTGACGCCCAAGTCTGAGAAGCAGAGAGCAAAGTCTTTCCACAAGCCACTAGCTCTACCACCTAAACCACCTTGGGCTTCTGTACTGACATGTCACACAACAATTATCAGAATGTCCTCTACGTGCCTGATATAAAAACACACTAAACAGTGGGACAGGAACATTCCAGAGACATGGTGGGCGACAGAGGCAGCTCCCATCCTTCTACATGACACCTTCTGTGTTTGTTTTCTGGGCACCTAGAGTGTGTCTCTAAATCCCTTGGACTGAGAGACCCGTTTGCTATGGTACAAGGATGCTGAGGTGACAAACTCATGTTCCAGGCTGTGCATCTTTGAAGAGCCACCGTGAACTGATTGTTCCTCAGCTTTTCACATAAATTACAGAACATGAGGCCCACAGCTTTACCCCAAGTTGTCAACAGGTTTTAATTGTCTCTGCTTTTCCATACACACAGATGGCTATGCTAAGCTGCTCTGAGCAGACCTCTGCTGTCTCCAGTAAGAACAAAACACAACAAATCGAAATCCACTTGAAAGGAAAAATTACCGCTTTCCCCCCGAAGGTAAGTGTTACATAAAGGAAAACAGTAAATGGGACTGTGAAAGGATGGAGGCAGGGCTTTTAAAAAAGCATAACAAAAATGTTAATCTGTGAAAAGAAATGTAAGAATGGCCAAGAAAACTAAGTGAAATAAGGATGACCAAATGCAGCCCAGGAGCCAAATGCATCTCCCATGATGGCTAGAAATTTGTCACAACACATCTGTTGATGACAATGTCATTTTACAATCTTAAAAAGCTAGATAATAATTTAGAAGAATTAAGAAACATGAGATTCATTTTACTGGGAAAGTCCATCATAGACATCAGCTTCGGGTTTCTTTGTTCAAGGTCATTAGGATTCACTACAAATGACCAAACAGACCCACATGTGAGAATCTGTCTTCAAATACAGTAGGCCAACCAAGGTATATGAAAAGTCAAATAGAACATATTTTGGAAGTTAATTGAAAAACCATAATTTTATCAAACTGTTTGAAGGGAGGTACCTAAGAATTCATAGGACATTAAGATTCTGGTACCAGATTAAGATATCTCCTCATGAGTTTGGTCAGGAAACCTCCAGAGAACCACAAAATAATATAAGTTAATGACATTGTTCTAGGTTTTTCCACAAGACTAAATTATAAGATCCTATTATGAAAGATACCCTACATTTTGGTTCCAGGACATAGAGAAATCAAGCTGGAACTAAGCTAGAAGCTGCTTCACTACTGGCTCAGTTTCATAGCACCAGAAGGAGCCATGCACATGCAGACTGTTAGGAGAGAAAAGTCATCAACTATCATAGCCTGTTATGAACCTTGAGAACTGTAACATTGAACTATCAGGCAAGATGTGCATTGATGTAAGTAGCATAACTGTTATGGGGGTAAGCACTTTCTGATTGGATCTGAAACTTGCACAGGAGAGAAGTCATGCCTGATATTATAAACTGGGGAAAAATCACAGCTGCGGAGGTCATAGATCTTAGTGGAAGAATCTACTATTATTGGCTTGCTAAACTGACATGTTGTCTAACTGCCTTCTACATGTTTATGTTTATATTCATAGATTAGTGCTGCTTTCTATGAGTCAAGCTTCCATCTCCAGTGGGTAGTAGTAACACAGAGACTCATAACTAAAGTGAGCATCAAAAAACTCCCTCCAATGTTTAGAGAACACCACAGGAAGAATGTCAAAGACAGAGGATGGAGAGGGATGCTATAAAACACTGTCTTCTAGACGTGACTCAGCTAGTGAATTCGTAACCTCACAGAAACCATGGTTACCTGCACAACAGTAGACCCATCAACATTCCATTACAGATGGGGAAGAGCTCATGAAACCCTGACCCTCCCAAATGAGTTGTAGTCTATGTTGCTAGACATGGAGAGTCATAGTCCTCAATGATGTAGCCTCTAGTAAGTTTTCATTGTGCAAATACTACCACATACATCCACACTCATTAAACATCCATAATTAAATGTTACAAGTCACAAAAAGACATGACAGTAGAAGGGGAACATTTGAAATAAGAAGGGGTTTGGTGGGAGGAAGTAAGATATTAATGAGGGGGATATGATCAAAGTACTATGAAAGAATAAATAATAATGGGGCAAGTAATGAGAGCTGTGAAGACTGTTTCATAGCATGTATTCTAGCAGCAAGTATCTGGATCCAAACAAGTGAACCAAGCATCATTTGTATGACTGAACACTGCGTACCAGCAAAAGACAACAATAACATGATATCAAGCACATATATGGTTCAAAGGTTAAAGCATTTTATGTGATAAAAAGAATTGATAAATTATACTCCATAAACTGTACCAACTTATTTTGCTGTCAAAAACATGAGAAATTTCTATGGTTTCTGTACATTCTATCCAAATGTACCATTATTACAAATGTAGTAGCTAAATAAAAAAGCAATAAGTGATGAGACATCAGAACCTTAATTTTACTTCCCACATTACAAATAAGGCTGTACATTAGTATGTTTAAGGATCATTATTTTTATTTCTTTCATGATGTTCTTTCCTGTCTTATCTTTTCATGTTTACCCTGCTTTGACTGGCTACTTTGACTTATTTATTTAGTAGATATCTACACACAAGCACATACATACATATACACACATGTGCATGTACACATACATAAACGTGCACACATATAAACACATATATATGAACATGTATACATATGTACATATGCAAACACACACAAATACATATACAGCTGACCCCTTTTATTTAAATTTTTATTTACATTGATATATACTTTCGTTTCTATTCTAATATCTAAATTTCAGCTTTGTATACATAACACATTAGATAAGAATCTAATTTTGCCTACATGATTGCAAAGATCACACTACACCATGAATAAAATCTCACTAGATTAAAATTTCATTTCTGTTGCCCACTTAATTATATTCTATGTTTAGATATGTTTCTAGAATCCTATCCATTTTGCTTGTTCTCCTTTGGCAATGTGCCAATACTGAATTGCTTCAATATTGCCAGTTTTATAGTATGTTTTGGGATTAGAGAAGAGTGATCCTCATTTTTTAAAAATTCTTATTATTTATATATTTGCTTTTCACATATTTATTTTTCATATTTATTTATGTTTTATGCATATATGTGTGTCTGTGGCACACATGTGGAAGTCAAAGGACAACTTGTGAGAGTCAGTTCTCTCTTTCCATCCTGTGATTCACAGGGGACAAACTCAGGTCTGCAAATGTTACGGTTCTGAAGGAAAAGGTATCCTGAGTGTCAGAAGCTAAGCTATGCCTAAAACTGTGAAGCAGCGAAGGTATCCTGGATATCTCTAGCTGGGAAGGAGAAGGTATCCTGCTTGTCGGGAGTCGGGTTATACCTATATCTGTGTTACAGTGAAGAATGGTCTCCCGACAGGACATAAGCAATTCTGCTCCTCTCTGAGAGAGCCATTACAAAGCTCAGCTCTGCTCCACTCTGCTAAGAGTTTCCCAGCAAAGATGCCTTTTGTTTATCTGCTTCTCTCCAGCAAAAGAAGGTCTTCACCCAAAACACATTCAAGAGATTTATTGCGAGGAAGGAATCCAGGAGAGTGGCTGCCGCTGCCAGAGTGGAAAAGAGCAGGTCCCAACTAAACAGGCACAGGTCTTATATAGGACTTCTTAGGGGGTGAGTTTTTCTAGGGTGAAGATTCTCAGGCTGGGAATTGGTCAGATTTCAATCCCTGATCTTGGACAACTGGATTTCGTGCTCAGGGATTGGGTGGTTTCATGCTCAATTGGTCAGGGGAAGACTGTTTCTTTGGGTCTGGTTTCAGGGCCAAAGTATGTTTGTTTCACTGGGTCTTTTTAACCTTTTGGCTCTGGTTTCAGGAACAGGGTGTGTTTCTTTGACTGGCTCTTTTACCCTACATGATCCTCAGGCTTAGTTGCAAGTGCCTTTACCCACTGAACCATCTCTCTAGCCTGCAGATGTTATTTCTAATCAAGTTTTACAGTTAAGAAATGGTTGGAATTACATTGCTCTTATGAATTGAGAGTAATTAAGTTCTTCTTGGAAGAACTTTATGAAGTTGAGTTATTCTGCACATCAACAATTCCTGCTTTCCCCATTATGGTTATTTACTGAATGAAGGAACAGCAAAGACCGTCTCCAGGTGCCCAGGATGTCAGGCTCCTGATACTGAGCGTGCAGAGTCTTCATTAAAATGACTTAAAGTCTAACTTTGACTTAATGCTATGCTCTCGTTTTTGTAAAGATATTCAGGAACTTTAGGCTTCTCTGCATGTCCCATTTGCACACCACAGGCTGAAACATAACTAAATGAGTCACTCTCATGTGGAATAAATATCACCTAATAATGTTTGACCTCCAAGTGCTCTGAAATTAGTTAAATACATTTACACAACCCAAAACACAGCTTCCCTCTTCAGAAACAGCAGGAGGCATCACCCCATAAAAAAAGCATATGAAATTATCTCATTTGGAACTACTTCAGAAAACAACCGTTGTTGATTAGCATGTAACAATTCACTTTGATGGATATCAAATTCATTTGATAACTAATGATCTTGATAATTTTTCTTATTGATTGTTCTCACTCTATAATGATCAAATTATCTGATTTTTCACTTGTGTATTTTATAGTTGATTGCTAGAAGGACACTGTCCACTGACTATGAACTAATTTTTCTAAGGTCACACTTTAAGTCCATCAGTAAGTTAAGATTAAGGGAAAGAAGTGCTATGTCACCCCATGAATGAAATAGCTCATCTAGATGCATTGAAGAAAGCATAGGTCAGAAGCACAGCCTCTCACATCTGATCCACAAGTCCCACCTACTGACTGGTAACGCCCTATGCACAGTTCAATAATGGGCTTAAAATTATAAACAGTTATTCTCCTGGACTCACTAATAATCAACAGAATGCTATATAAGGAAACAAAGATAGATTTAGTTAGGATGGTGGTTTGAATAAGAATAACTTCCATGGGCTCAAATATTCGAATAATTAGTCACCAGGGAGTATCATTATTTAAAAGGATTAGAAGGATTAAGGAGTGTGGCCTTGTTGGAGAAAGTGTGTCACTGGGGGTGGGCTTTGAGGTTTCAAAAGCCTATACCAAGTCCAGAGTCTGTCTCTCTCTCTCTCTCTCTCTCTCTCTCTCTCTCTCTCTCTCTCTCTCTCTCTCTTTCTCTCTCTCTCTCTCTCTGTATGGATCAGGATGTAGCTCTTAGCTACTGGTCCAGTGCCTGACTGAATGCCACCATCATGCTCCCTACCATGATGATAATGAACTAAACTTCTGAAACTGCAAGCAATCCCCCAACTAAATTCATTCTTTAATAAGAAACTGCCTTGGTCATGGTGTCTCTTCGCAGCAATGGAATAGTAACTAAGACAATTAAAGACTGTCTTCCAATCAGCCTGAAGTTTACCTTGAAACCCACAAAAAAAAATTGTTGAAATAGCATTGCTTCTGCTCATGTAGCCCATGAACCCTTCGGACTAGAATCTCCTGGGCATTTGTTTAAAATGTGCACCTTGAGGGAAACAGTTAACTGCACATCTCTACCTTTTTATCCTCTCCTCCAAATCCAATCTGCCAGTCACATGCTCAACTCTCTAGCAAACTACGCCCTGTACCTCCAACCCTCAACTCTAGTGGATCACCCCAATCATACAGATCGTCCCCTATTCATCTTTTTATCCCAGCCCCCAACTAAAGCAGGCATTCCCTGCAAACCCCCAGGCCACTCTGGCCAGGAAAGCGGGTAGATTAACTGCAGGTCTTCCCCTCTTTCCCCTTTCTCCTGAATTCAATTCCCCAGTCTCATTCCAAGCTCTGTAGCAGGCCATCTGCTGCAGTCTCTCCTTCCTCCTGCCCCCAGCTCCAGTGGGTCACAGAAATATTTCCCTCCCTTGAACCTCTTTCTCCCTGCCCATCACTTTATCCCAGTTACCAACCAGCAGGCGTTCTCTGGGAACCTAGCAGCCAAACCCAACAGAAAAGCAAGAAGGCCAGCAAAACAGATTGTCAAGCTTCCGAATGTCACTCTCCCTCCTCTTCTCCAAATCCATTCCTCCAAGGCTCATCCCCAGTTCTGTGGCTGACTACCTGTTTTGGCCTCTCTTTACCCTCTACTCCCACTCCCAGGGGACTAAGGAAACCTTGTGGAACACACTGCTTTCCTCCCTCCTATAGAACCCCTCCACATCTCCCTATTCTCCTCTGCCCATCCCCATCCCTAAGTGCAGCTCCTAATACTATACATACATTCTACCCTTAAACACCAGTGACCACACATATCAGGATCCTAGAAGAATTCCTACCAGGCAACACACAATCACCATACCCTTCTAAGAAGCAGAGAGGACAACAGAAACCAAGGAATAAACACCCACCCAACAAATAGAAGACCATATATCAGTACCTAGAATTACAATCATCCCAATCTCAGATGCCTAGACATCAACACACAAACACAATGAACAACAATCAGGGCAATATGTCTCCACTAGAGCTCAGCAACCTTACCAGAGCAGGCCTTGACAACTGAAACATAGCTGAAGTACAAGACAAAATCTTGAATTAGCCTTTATGAATATGATAGAGTTCCTTAAAGAATAAATAAATAAATTCCTTAAAGAAATACATGAAAACACAAACAGTGGAAGGAAACAAATAAAACAGTTAAAAACCTGAAAGTGGAAATAGAACCAATAAACAAAATCCAAACTGAGAGAAATCTGGAAATGAAAAATTTAAGAACTCAAAAAGGAACCTCAGAGGCAAGCACCAACAGAATATAAGAAATGGAAGAGAGAATCTCAGACACTGAGAACAAGATAAAAGAAATGGATATTTTGCCAGGCAGTGGTAGTGCATGCCTTTAATCCCAGCACTCAGGAGGCAGAGGCAGGCAGATCTCTGTGAGTTCGAGACCAGCCTGGTCTACAGAGCTAGTTCCAGGACAGGCTCCAAAGCCACAGAGAAACCCTGTCTTAAAAAACCAAAAAAAGAAAGAAAGAAAGAAAGAAAGAAAGAAAGAAAGAAAGAAAGAAAGAAAGAAAGAAAGAAAGAAAGAAAGGGATATTTTGACCAAAAATATGTTAAATCCAAAATAAGAAATTCAGGCACAAAAGTCCAAGAAATCTGGAACACTGTGAAAAAACAAATTGTGAGAATAATAGGAATAGAGGAAGGAGACACAACCCAGAAACCCAGGTCAAGGCCGAGAAAATATTTTCAACAAAATTATAGAAGAAAATTTCCTAAAGCATCTAAACAAGGAAGTGCCTATTGAGGTACAAGAAGCATACAAAACACCAAATAGACTAGACTAGAAAAGAAATTCCCCTCACCACATAATGATCAAAATAAAAAAAGAATACTAAAAGTTGCAAGTTCCAGGACAGTCAGGGCTACACAGAGAAACCCTAGCTCAAAAAACAAAAACAAAACAACACCAAAAAGTGTCAATAAAATGTCTCCTAATGACATTCTGCTATATTTGTAGATCCGAGTCTTGCTCAGTCGTCATCAGTGAAGCTTCCTCCTGCAGCAGATGGGAGCAAATATAAAGACTCACAACCAGACAATATACAGAGAGGGAGAGACCTGGAAACACTCAACTCTAAATGGGATGTAATCATCAAATCCCTCCCATCAAGGCTATGGGAACCCTTTGGAATAGGAGATATAAAGAGTTTAAGAGCCAGGAGGGTACAGAGGACATTAAGAAAACAAGGCCTTCTAAATCAATAGGACAGATGCACATATGAACTCAAAGAGACTGAGGCAGCATGCACAGGGCTGGCAAGAGTCTGCATCAGATGGGATCCTAGAGCTAAGAAAAGTAGACGTATGCCTTCTTCCTTACCCAGAAGCAATCTCCAGTCTACAACTGATAGCTACTTGCAATTGAAAATTATTTTTTTCCAAGGGAATCTTACTGGGGAAACAAACTATTCTTAAGGGCAGCCTGTATGACCAGTGGTAGCAGGCAAAGAGAAAATGAACTCAACAACATCATTGGAGGTTCTTCGTCTCATACTGCTGTGTATCAGGGCTTTTCTTGGTTTTTCTGTTTGTTGGTTGGTTGATTGGTTGGTTGGTTTTGCTTTTATTTTTATTTTTATATTTTTCTTTTTACCCTAAAGGTCCTTTGCATATATTTTATAGCCTCAAGTTTTGTGTTTTTAGGGGCTTCCTGAGTGTGTGAACAAACCTCTGTATCTGTAACTGTTTCTTGTGCCTTTTCTTGGGCACTTTTCCTTATGTGTGTTTTATCCTATTCTGGTTGCTAGTTTTGGTTTTTATCTTATCATATTGTATTGTATTATTATCTCTTGGAAGTCTGTTTGTTTTCTAATGATAGACAGAAAGGTAGTGGATCCAGATGGGAGGGGATATAGGGAAAAACTGGGAGGAGTAAAGGGGGATTATAATTAGGATATGTTATGGGAGGGATAAAAGCTATTTCAACAAAAGGAAAAAATAAATTTAAAAATATGTTCATCTTGAGCCTCTTTTCTAGGGTGCTGAATTTGAAACTGTGGGACTGGCCAATTATTTTTGTTAGTAGCAGGCTTCCCAGGAGATTTCTGTGCCTATGAATTTCCACGTATTTAGTTATCCATCTAAACTGCCCCTGGCTACCTTCTTCATGGACCCTTTTACCAGTGTCTCATGGTTACATGTGCAAAGCTCCTGGCACATGGGAGTGGCTCAGTGACAGGGTAGCCATAACCATTTGTTTGGGCCAAACATAGCTTTACCTCAGCATCAGTTGCAGTCCTTCCACCACAGAAAGTGGCCCCTTTCTGGCCAATGAGGACAAGGGACATTGTGACATGTGATAGCAAACCATGGACAAACTGTGCCTTCAGGAGGTGGGCCAGTTACAGCAGTATCTAATGGAACTCTTGAAGCACCTCCTCAAGGCATCTGTGGAGTGTGCAGGACACCTGGTATGGGCTAAAGGGTGGTCCAATTGCTGTTAGGGAGATAGTTCTTTCTTTAAAAAATCTGGTCAGTAAGAGAGAGTCTAGACCAGTGGTTTTCAATTTTCCTAATGTTTCAACCTTTCAATGCAGTTTCTCATGTTGTGGTAACCCCCAACCATAAAATTATTTTCATTACTGCTTCATGACTGTAATCTTGCTACTTTTATGAATCATAATGTAATATATCTGTATTTTCTGATGGTTTTAGGTGACCCCTGTGAAAAAGTCATTTTTGATCCCCCAAAGAGCAGAGAGAAGTAAGTGTACCCATGCTGCCCTTTTGGTTATGCTCAGCTAGCTTTCTTCACTCTTGGGCATTGGAGCCCATCCCATGAAACAATGCTGCTCACATTCACTGAGGGTCTTCCCACATCAATTATCAATCAAGACAATCTGCCACAGGCCAGCCTGATCCAAACAACTGTTCCTCATTAGGACTCTCTCCCCAGAGGAATCTAAACTGAATGAAGCACATTGCCAATTAAAACCAACCATCGCAACCACTGAAAAATCTCTCCGTGGCCTAAGAGGTAGTCCTAGCAACTTGTACCCACTTCCCATCTCCAGGGCTGGGCAGTGCAATAATACAAATTAGGGATGGTGCTTGGTGTGTGAGTCTCAAACTCCAGTTTCCAAGCACAGAGCATCAGTAACCAGCAGCTGATGAGAAGTCAATAGCCTCAGAGGTGTCCTTGGAAACTCTTACTCGGCTTCCCTCCTGCAGTACTGTGCTCCATAGCTTGCTTCTGGTACCCAGCTTTTGAGCCTTGGATCATGGATTCTGAGCAAAGTCTGTTGACAGCAGAATATAAGAATCTCATCACCACCATCACCTGTGCTTGAGTGAACCTGACCATTCTTACCTATTTCCTAAATGGCTTTGCTGGGTACTCCAACTCCTCAGCAATGTTAGCTGCTCATAGCCCCCAACTCTAGAGTACAGTCTTAACAAATACAGTCCCCCAAGTCAATGCAGAAGCTGCCATTGAGCTGTATAAGGGGTCAAGCCATCAGTTGTCAAGTCCTTTTCAGGTATAACCACAGAGACCTACAATGCTAGCTACTGTCAAAGGTCAAAGTTTCCAACACCCGAGACCTCCATGAGGATTATAGCACTAGAGGGAGCCACTTGCCGCTGGTTCCGCCTCTCTCTGCTTTCAAACAAAGGTATGGGTTTGGGGGAAGGAGAGGAAACAAATGATGCTAGGGACCTGCACTGGGCAGTGTAGCACATGCCTTTAATCCTAGCACTGGGGAGACAGAGGCAGTTGGATCTCTGAGTTTAAAGCCATCCTGGACTGCAGAGCAAGTTCCAGGACAGTCAAGGCTTCACAGAGAAACCCTGTCTCAACCCCCTCCACCCAGAAAAAGAATAGCTTCGTGCTTCCCCACGACTTTATTAAGGCAAAGCCAAAGAGCTCTCTGTGGCTGATCACGTTTTATAGGCGGCAATTAGGTCAAACTGATAGAAAGAGTCTGTCCTACCTTTACTGATTTTCTATCCAGTTTTCTATCAATTAGCTGGAAGAAAGATCGCTATTTCCATAAAGTTATTTTCTCTTGTATTCTATCATGTATTTTAAAACTCTGTTTAGAGATACATAGATGTTTAGGGGTTATTTTTTTTCTTGACTAACTGAACACTTGTAATATATTCTTTTATCTGAAATTTATTTAAATAATATAGCTAACCCACTTTTATTTTCATACATATGACATGTCTTCTTTCTGTCCTATTTTTAAATCACTTTTAAAATTTGCATATGTAAAGAATATTCATTTTAGGCAGCATACAGTTTGCTTCATTTCTTTAGACCATCATTGTCTTTTAATTCAAGTGCTTGGATCATTTATATTTAGTGTTATTACTGATAGAGTTGAGTTTAATTATGTCATATTGCTATTTCTTTTCTATTTGTTACATCTGTACTTTTCTTGCTTTCTCCTTTTACTTTCTTTGGGTGTGTCTGATTTTGTTCTTGGTTTATGGACTACTCTATTGAAGAACTTTTGCATGTTTTAACTTATTTTATACTTTCAAGTGCTAGTCAATTGCCAAAAACTACAAATGATTCACTGTTTGTTATATAATCATTCTTGAAACATAATGCAGAATGAGGGCATTCCTTGCAACTTCCTTCCTTGTTAGGCATGTAAAAAGACAAAAGAACCATAGGGAATTATTTGCCAGAATATAGACCTTTTATTTCTAATACTGCCCTGGTTTTTGGCAAATTTCCTTATCTGCTTTGCCAAAAATCAGATTATGATTGATATGTCCCCTAAGGATTCAAATCCTGTTTGATTTATCTCATACAACATTTAATTATAGCTTTTCTCAGTAGGATTCTAAACAGCAGGATGAGGCAAACCTGAAGTATTGATCTCACCCATACCCCCAGTGTCTTAGAACCAACCAGCTGAAAAAATACTGTAAACCATAAGGGTCTTAAAAGCCAGGTGGCTTTATAATCATGTTTTTGTATTATTCTTTCCCCTTGGCCCAAGCATTAATCCAGGAACAGCAGGATCCATTAGCAATTGTACAAACTACTTTGGACTACAGAGAAGTAGCCCCAAAAATCCTGTCTTCTGGAATAAGCCTGGTCAATTAGTTCAAACTTGTGAATACATGCCTCCCAGAGCCCAGGCGGTGCCAAAATCAGGAACAAAATTCACATGTTTTCTAATTATAATGGGTTCCATCTTTGGGTTAATTGTCTACTTATTACAAACAAATAAGTTGTCTCTCTAGAGGTCTTTTTAAGGAACTCCAAAAGCCTAATTCATTGAGAACCTCTCAGTCATGTAAAGCTGAATGATGCTTCTGGCTTCCTCTTAAACATTTAAGGTTCTCTTTATAATTATGCTTAAAGTGGAAGTCATAGTGTCCTTGACAGGAAATTATGTTAACACCTGGCTTCCATGCAACACACAACCACAGCTGTTGCTTATAAGCAATGAGACATTCCACCCCCCAAAAAAAAGCAAAACCTGCTATCTGTCAGTGAGACAAGAGCATTTCAGTGTGGCCTTGTGATTGGTTATTTGCCTTCTGGGTTCCCAGCTTTGTTCAATCTAGTTTTCATTTTTTAGTGAAATGCCTGAAATGCATAGTACAGGCTCCTCTATTTGTGTCTGCCACCATGCATTACTCCATGCCAACTGAGTTTCATGGGTTGTTGTTTACAGGTGTTTTGTGTAAAAACTCAGGAACTGGTTCTTTTCATCCACTCCTGTTTCTTTCAAGTGCTTACAACTACCTAGGGGAGCCACAGCAGAGGGAGAGGATCTAAGGATGGTTCTTAAAAATGAGCATGGTTATTGCCTTCCCTTCTCTCTACAACCTTGGATGGAGGCCAGTTCTTCAGAGAATCAAAGTTTCTCTCTTTCCATCACTTTAAACTTGACATTTGCTATTAAGTTTTATTTCAGCCTTCATATAACAATTTCCTATTTACACCTGGGTCTCTTATCGACAAGAGTCAGGTCAAAGAGACAACAGAGCATTTTCATAAAGCTCACGGATGCCATTATATCTCTGGTGTTGACTACTATAGAAAGACAGAGAACACAATCACATTATCTTGATGATCCAGTATCATAACAAACTCATGAGAAAATACAGGCAAATGGATCAGAAATATATCCAACCAGAGACTGCCATCCCACGGGATAGTGCCACATGGAATTGGGATGGGTCTTTCCTTCTTAATTAAGCCTTCCTGGAAACACCCTCCAGACACTCCCAGAGGTATGTCTTCATGGTGTTTCTAAATTCCATAAAGGTGGCAACATTAACCATGTGTCTCCATAGTGTTTTTAAATTCCATAAAGCTGATAACATTAACCATATGTCTTAGTTAGACTGGAGCCATAGCCCTCTGTGGGACCAGGCCCAAACCAGGGACCTCCATGGGAGCAGGCCCAGGCCAGAGACATCTACAGAAACAGGTCTGAGCCAGATACCTCCACTGGAGCAGGACTGAGGCAGCGAATTTCACAGGAGCAGGTACAAGGGAACAATAGTTGAGGGAGTAGGCCAGAGCCAGCGACCTCTGTGGGTTCAGGCTTGAGTCTGTAACCTCCAACAGAGTAGGCCTGAGCCACAGACCTTCACAGAACCTGGCCCAAGCCAGGGACCCCTGAAGGGGTGGGCCCAAGCCAGAGACAGTGACCTCCTCCAGAGCAAGCCTGAGGCAGTAAACTCCACAAGAGTAGGTACAAGGGAGTGACTACTGAGGGGGCAGACCCAAGTCAGAGAACTCTGCAGGACCAGGAGCAGGTACAAGGGAGCCACCACTGAGGGAGCAGGCCTGAACCAGAGACCTCTGCCAGACCTGGTTGTGAGTTAGCAACCTCTGATGTAGCAGGCCTGAGCCAGTGACCTCTGCCAGAGCAGGCCCAAGAAAGCAACCTCAGCAGAAAGAGCCCCAAGCAAGCAATCTCTGTGGGAGTAGGCCCGAATGACCCCCAGTATTGCAGATCAAACACCAGTATTTCAGAGCAACCTCCAGGAGCACGGAGCGACCAGCAGAATGACTGGAACCATGGCACTGACTGCACCACGAGGAGCAACCATCTGAGTCTTGGATCCACTGGCACCTGGAAGATTGATCACCAGAGTCACAGAGAGCCCCAACCACACCAATTAGAGGAAAAGATGGGTAGACAAGGTAAGAACACACACAACACCACAAAGAGCAAGACGACAGCAGTAAAAACTGGTGTCCCTATAACAGCAAGACTTGAACAACCAAAAATAGATGAAGCAGAAGAAAATGACCTAAAAAATAACTTCAGAAGAATGTTTGAGGCCCTTAAAGAGGAAATGAAAAATTCCCTCAAAGAAATGGAGGAAAAGACAAACAAAAAAATTGGAAGATACCACCAAATCCCTTAAAGAAAACCAAGAAAAAGCAATCAAACATGTGAAAGAAACTATTCAAGACTTGAAAACTGAAATAAAGACAATAAAGAAAACATAAGCCGAGGGAATTATAGAAACAGAAATCATGAGAAAATGATCAGGAACCACAAACATAAGCATAAACAGCAGGTTACAAGAGATGGAAGAGAGAATCTCAAGCA
Source organism: Ondatra zibethicus (assembly GCA_004026605.1). NCBI lineage: Eukaryota > Metazoa > Chordata > Mammalia > Rodentia > Cricetidae > Ondatra > Ondatra zibethicus. The sequence goes on from PVIU01005028.1 coordinate 68,343, forward strand.
CTAAAGATACAATAGAGGAAATAGACTCAACAGTCAAAGAAAACATTAAATCTAACAAAAGCTTAACACAAAATATCCTGGAAATATGGGACACCATGAAAAAAAGCAAACCTAAGAATAATAAGTATAGAAGAAGAAATCCAACTCAAAAGCACAGAAAATATATTTAACAAATATTAGAAGAAAACTTTCCCAACATAAAGAAAGGTATGCCTATGAAGATACAAGAAGCTTACAGAACACAAAATAGACTGGATCAAAAAACAAAGTCCCCTTGCCACATAATAATCAAAACACTAAACATACAAAATAAAGAAAGAATATTAAGTGCTTCAAAGGAGAAAGGCCAAGCAACATATAAAGGCAGATCTATTGGAATTACACCTACTTCTCAATGGAAACAATAAAAGCCAGAAAATCCTGGTCACGTGTTATGCAGACGTTAAGAGACCACAGATGCCAGCCCAGACTACTATACCCATCAAAACTTTCAATCACCATGGAAGGACAAAACAAGATATTCCATGACTGAACCAGATTTAGTTAAGTTTCTAAATCTGTGAAGAGACACCATAATCACAGGAACTCTTATGAATGAAACACTTAATTGGGGTGACTTGATTATAGTTTCAGAGGTTTCTTCCATTTATTACCATGAAAAGGAGCATGGCAGCATGCAGGCAGGCATGGTGCTAGAATAGTAGCTGAGAGTCTTACATCTTGCAGGAAACAGGAAGGCGAATGGAACACTGGGTGGTATCCGGCATAGAAAACCTCGAAGCCCACACCCACAGTGATGTACTTTCCCCAACAAGGACACATACACTCTAACAAAACCGCACCTCCTACTAGTACCACTCTCTGAGATTATGGGAGCCAATTACATTCAAACTACCACACCATCATATGTTGCTAAAGTGTATAAATCACAACTGACTTGGAAATTTTGATTAGCAGATATGTCTGGTTCATAGTTCACAGTAAACTATAGCCATAGTTTATAGCCACCAACAAAGCGTGTTCAGTAAGAGAGTTCACCACTTTTGGAGCAGCTGCCCAGGTACTCAGGCCACTGACCACAGCTCAGGAGTGAAATAAATGTACCAAAGTTCATCAAGTAGCACACTGGTCAGAATTTTAATAAGAGTTTGTGCAGTCGTGTGCAAGAGAACCAGTCCCCAGGGGCGTGCCTGGAACTATTGGATGACAGAGGCAGTAGGTAACACCTCCCTATTCCCTTTAGTATATGCTGTCCTATAACATAGTTGTGCACCTTTTCAAGAGAGGACCACCCGAGGCAGGGCAGCCAGCCTCAGCCAATGGGAGCCAACTCATCAAGTGCCTTTTCTTGACACTCAACTCCAGGGTTTCCTGCCATTTCCCTTGTCCCCTGACTGTGTTCTTTATGAGTCTACTCCTCAAATGATGAGGAAGACTTCCAAACCAGGTGCAATAGTGCTTGTTTTTGGTTTTGGTTTTGGTTTTGGTTTGTTTTCAAGACAGGGTTTCTCTGTAGCTTTGGAGCCTGTCCTAGAACTAGCTCTTGTAGACCAGGCTGGCCTCAGACTCACAGAGATCCACTTGCCTCCCGAGTGCTGGGATTAAAGGCGTGCACCACCACCACCCGGCTAATCCTGCTTGTTTAATTCTAGAAATGTTCATATTATAGCACAGCAAATATTATAAAGAAGGTTCTTTTTAAGTTTTACTTTGGGACCTGGAGAGATGGCTAAGCAGTTAAGAGCACTGGCTGCTCTGTTAGAAGACCCAGTTCCAATTTTCAGCACCCACCTGGCAGTTCACAACCATCTGTGATTGCATCCTCAAAGGATCTGACACCCCCTTGTGACCTCCTTGGGCACTGCATACATGTGGTACCCAGAGATGCATTTGGGCAAACCCTCATATGCATGAATCTTTTTTAAAAAAAGATAAATTTCAATCTCTCTCTCTTTCTCTCTCTCTCTCTCTCTCTCTCTCTCTCTCTCTCTCTCTGTGTGTGTGTGTGTGTGTGTGTGTGTGTGTGTGTGTGTGTGTGTCTACTACATACATGACTCATGCAAGTGGAGGTCAGAAGAAGGCACTGGATCTCCTGGACCTGTGGTTACAGGTGGTTGTAAGCTTCTGTACAGATGCTAGAAACTGAACCCAGATCCCCTCAAGAGCAGCGAGTGCTCTTAACCATTGAGCCATGCCCCCAGACCCTTAAAGCAGACTCCTAGGTCATCAGTCTTCAGGATAAGCTACTTCAGGGGCGAGGTGCAGAAATGTTTTCAGTTTGGGTTTTAAGAACACATTGCCATGGAAACCACACCATGCTTCCCTTTGGTGACATTTCCTTTGCTGACTGAAAAGGCATAATCACTGACCTGTCCTAATGGCAGGCAAAGCAGGTAGGAGGCCTAACCTCTGGATCCCAGCCTTGCAGTACAAACCTGAAACATAATGAAATGGCACACTCTATAACAGAACTGAAAAATAATTAAGTTTCAAACAAAAAATAGCAGACAGCTGACTGAAAAGTATGTTAGCTTTTCAAAAGACTTTAAATCAAGCCTTTAACTCATTAACATGCCATTTCCAGCTCACCTTTGGAAATAAATAATATTGATGGTATATACATCAAGAAGCATAATCCAGCAAAAAAAATCATTTAAGAATCGTGCATTTGAATGCATGCAGAAAAATGTGCATTTTATTTGTGGGCTTTTTTAATGGGCAGGGTGTTTTCCCCTGGAGGAATATGATTTATGTCCATTTCCAACACTGACTCTGAACTCAGAGCATTCTAGGGCATTTCAGAATTTATGTTCTACTTCCCCTTTCTTCCGTCCCACTATTTCTTTGTAAGGTGTCTCAGCGGGACACAACCAAAAAAAAAAAAAAAGGAAAACATTTCTATTTTGCTTTCCCAAGAATCTTAAAAGTCGCATAAGAAAGCTGAAATGGCCAACAATGGCTCCTGTGGGGAAGCCAAGAAGCAGATGATTCATGAGGGCTTCTTAATGCTCAAAGTTCTCTCTCTACAAACACAGGCCACATGAAAGTCAGAAGCCACAGGTTGGAGGACACCGGCTCCTGAACTTGGGCTTTTCCAGAATCAGGAGTCAGGTTACCCTCTTCCTCCAAGAGACACTGCCCACAGCCCAGCAAAACCTACTGCCCAATTGTGCAGGCATCTACTTCTCATGGGGTGGACTGGAGCTATATGAAAGCTGTCAAGCTGTATAGAAGGTTCTCCGACACTGGCCACTCCACATGGTACTGAAACACACCCAAGAAGACAATGGGTCCAAGACAAGCACACTGCAGATGAAAGTCTATCATGGCTTCCACAGATGACTTCCTAGTCCAGAGTCTTGTTTTTGTAAGCACTGAGTGCAGCTCAGGCACACCATTCTAGCAAGGCTACCCTTTACATATCATGATCAATAAACATTATCCCATAAAATCCAGGGCAGAAGGAAGAAAGATGACTGGATCCTGGAGCACTGATGATCTAAAGCAGAAAATCCCTCTTCTTAGAGCCTAGTAACACCGGGAAACCCTTACTGAAGACAATGAAGCAAAGAAGAGGAAAAATGACCAAAAGGGAAATGGAAAGAATACACAAATAATTAGTGTCTTAGTAAGGTTTTTGTTTTGTTTTGTTTGGTTGGTTGGTTGGTTGGTTTTTCGAGACAGGGTTTCTCTGGAGCTTTGTGGCCTGCCCTGGAACTAGCTCTTGTAGACCAGGCTGGCCTCGAACTCATAGAGATCCACCTGCCTCTGCCCAGGGTTTCTATTATGTGAATAGACACTATGACCATGGCAACTTTTATAAAGGAAAACATTTAATTAGGGCTGGCTTACAATTCAGAGGTTTAGTTCATTACCACCATGGTGGGAAGCATGGTGGCATTCAGGCAGACATGGTGCTGGAAAGGTAGCTAAGAGTTCTACATCTGGATCCACAGTCAACAGGGAGAGACGGTGAGACACTGGCCTGGCTTGAGCATCTGAGACCACAAAACCCAGCCCCAGTGTCACACTTCCTCCAATACCACATTTACTCCAACAAGGCCACACCTTCTAATAGTGCCACTCCCTACGGGCCTATGGGGGCCATTGCATTCAAACCACCACAATTAGGTAGCAAAAACTAACTGCACTGATTCAGGAACTCCTAGCTGAGAAGCTAGCAACCACAGAGCACTGAAAAACTGCCTTAGAAGAAAAAAGAAATGCCGCCTCATCATGAAAAGCTACTAATAGAACAGATGGAAGAACCGAGAGCAATGCCAATAAATATAAGTATATTAGTAAATATTATTTTAAGCTATTAATGGTAATAATTATATTAATCAGTCTCCATATTTTGGACTTGGAATTAAACACTGTGTACATTTGCCCGAGTCTTTTGCATTTAGCACAAACTCCTTGCTCTTGTCTTATTGAGACTTGATCCCGGAGGTCTGTAGACCTTTCCTGAGGGGAAACGTCAGTAGACGGATGGTGTATCAATTACTGCGACAAAACCCTGGGAAGAAACAACATATGAAGAGGGGATTTGTTTGGCTCATAGTTTCAGTTCACTGCAGAGGGCAAGGTGTGGATGAACGAGTCCTCCACAGCAATGGGTGTACCCCCAAAGAGGGTTTTCCAAAGGCAGAGACAGCAGGACAGGAACTAGGGGCCAGGTACAACCTTCGGAGGCCCTTCAGCCGTGAGCCCCTTCCAGCAGTTGGGCCCACCTACCTCCCAAAACTTCCACAATCTCCCCAAATAGTACCACCTGCTGGTGGACAAGTACTTGAAACATGCAGGGCCTGTGAAGGACATATCAGACTCAAGTCATAACAGGTGGCTATTTTCCAAACTACTGCTAGCATGCCTCCAGCTTCTAATAGAATTGTCGAGAAAACAGGACTGTCTCTTTGAAACCTGTATCAAGCTGTTAAGGCAATAAGACCAAGATTAAACCTAAAAATGCTCACTGAACCACCCTCTTCTTCCATCCTGCTCTTGTCTTCATGGCTTTGACAACTCTCTGCAGTCATTGCTACATTTCTGCTCTCTGAGGGTCTCCAATACCCAGGCAAGGCAAGCGTGGATTTGAAAGGTGGTGTGGTGCTTTGGATTGACACAGAAGTTCCATTTTTATGGCTCCAGATTTGCGTGTAATTCTGGTGACTGTTCATCAAAGCTTCTCCTAAGGTGTCAGCTTTAACCAGCAGTCAGATGATTGACAGCAGTCTTTGGCAACTGACCCTTAAACACGAGCGTGTGAGGGTGAAAATGGAGATTTGAAAGGAAGAGCTCTTCGAGGTGGACACTGTGTTCTAATCTGAGAGCCGTCTAGCAGACAAGCAGGGCTTTAGAGGCGGAGCTAGGACGGAGCCCAGGGCGGAGCTTGCAAGCCCATCATTCAAGATCATCTTTCTGAACATAAGATGACAACAGGAAAGAGAGATGGCCTGAGGATGTGACTTTGCCAAGAATCCCTTTCCCAACCAGCACATTTACCACTCTGGAGACGGCAGAGCACAACCCGAGAGCTCAAGAAACAGCAGCAGTGCCGCCCAGCACGGAGCATGTGGCCTGTGTGGGTCTGCGAGCCCCCCTGGATGGATTGTGTTTCTCTCTCCTCTCCTGCTGGATCACGGCGCTCAGAAATGTCCTGGGAAAAGCCTCGTCGCTCGTCCTGTGACCCATTTTCCATCTGGCTGCCAGAAGCTCCTCTGCCTCTGTGACAGCTCTGCAAGGCTCTTAGGAGGAGTGATGAGCAGTGTGAACGCACACAGCATTAGCCAAACGCCCTGCGGTGGAGCGCCTGAAACAAAATGTTTTAAAGGGCTTACCTTTTATTTCTCTAACAGGGACTTGGCTAGGTGAGGGGAGACTACGGAGTCTGGGGGATTTTCTGCAGCCCACCCTGGAGAGCTGGTATTAGGAGAGACAGTGGCAGGAACAGATCCAAGGTTTCCACCTGTCCTGGACCACTGGCCCCATAACACGGGTGGATTATCTTAAATACGCTGTTAATCACAGAGTTCATATTCCAACCAGGTCTACTCAATTAGAACTTCCACTGGTACAACTGTCTCCCTCCCTTCTTCCCTGCCTCTTCCCCTCCCTCCCTCCTTCCTTCCCTCCTTTCTTCCCTCCTCCCTACCCTCCCTCCTTCCTTTCTTCCCTCCCTCTTTCCCTCCCTCCTTCTCTCTTTCTCTCCTTCCCTCCTTTTCTCTTTCCCTCCCCCTTCCCTCCCTCCTTCTTTTCCTCCTCTCCTCCTTCCTTCCTTCCTTCCTTCTCTCCCTCTTTCCTTCCCTCCTTCCTTCTCTGTCCCTCCCTCCTCCCCTCCCTCCTTCCTTCCTTCCTTCTCTCCTTTTTTCCCTCCCTCCTTCCTTCTCTCTTTCCCTCCTGCCTTCCCTCCCTCCTCCTCTCCTTCCCTCCCTAGAGCTTGCTTGTATGAAGCAAGCATTTTACCACTAAGCCCCCTTCCAGTCCCTTTGTGTTGCCACCTTTATTTTTATGAAGCAGAGTCTCGCGAAGTTATCCTGGTTGACCCTAAACTCATTCTGTAGCCCAGGCAGGCCTTGAACTCACAATGCCCCTGTCTCATCCTCCAGGGTAACTGGGATTACAAGGCTGTGCCACCAGGCCAGATTCACCAAATATTCCTGAGACAGACTCTTAAACAACTCCTTCTTCAAAAGGCCAGATCACCATCTTCTGTAAGAACTATTGAGGGTTTCTTTTTTTTTTTTTCAATAGTTGCAAGAGAAAAGAATTTTCTTGGCAAGGTCTGTGAGAGTGGGGGGGTGGGGTGAAGGCTTGCCAATTGGGAAACAAAAAACATCATTTTCTAAAATTGTCATTTGTTTTTACCATGATATTTATCGGTAAGATCAAGTCACGTATAAGTGTCATGTAAGACTGGTATCTTAAGCGGAAAAAAAATTTGGATCAAGAACGGCTGAGAAACCTCACAGCTTGAAATGATGCCACATTTGAGTTATGCAAGATGTGGCTCAGCCATTTTTCCAAGGCATCCATTAAACTGGACCTCATGCCCTCTTTTGTGAGCTCTGAACAGAGCATGAGCTCTCCTTGGGTGAGCTAGGGGGTCTATGGTGTTTGGGAAAGTATTCAGCACTCAGGCCTGACAACTAACAGTCCTCCACTGGTACTACACAGCAGGTGCCTTCTTCAGGCGTCCAAAGCCCGGGAGGCCAGCAGGCTGCATTCTCAGAGAAGAGAACTCCCTCTACCTTACAGGGACCACCTCAGAGACAATTCTCTCACCTCCAGCAGGGACACAAATACCAAACCCACCAGATAGAGCTAACAGGCAGATGTGTGTTAATGGTGTGAACCTCTCGCTCTTCTGGCTCCCAGCTCTTCTCCGAAGAGTCGGACAACGTAGCCATGTAGGCAACAGCAAGTGAGAGCCAGTCTCAGGTCTCATCTCCGAGGCTGTCTACTCATCTTTCCACTGAAACTGCTGATCTTAACACATTTTTCAGACAGGGTTTGGATGACCAAAGCCTGCCAACCATGGTAAGGGCTGTGAGAGCATTGTGAGGAGCCGCTCGGTGGGACAGGTCAAGGACATAAGGACTACACCTTGCTGGGTGAGACAAAGCTGTCTGCAACTTTTCTCCTCCCAATCCCAGAAAAATCTCATGAGTTTTTGTTTTGTTTTGTTTTGTCTTTAAGAGGAGTGTTCAAGCGTCCCTCCTGCACTAGCTTTTGGGTTTGTAGATAAAGGTTTGAATCTACAGCTTCAAACCCTTTGGCTGTGTGTGAGTTTTCCACTTAGGGAATACGGTACGGTTCTAATCTTCCAGTGTCAAGCACAAAATGCTTAGATTCCAGGCAGGGGATTCCCAGAGAGCCTGTGACAGGTGTCACCCATGCCCAGGTCAGCATCATGCACATCTTATGTCCAGACATCCCTGGCCCTGCCTACTACCCTGCTCTATTCAAAATACAAAATAGACCAACACGGCTGAACATTCACAAGAACGAGCCATTCACAAGTCATAACCCAGGAAGAGCCTAGAGAAACTGCACAGAGATGCACAGAGAATAAGATCCATGGTTGGCTGGAAGTCCAGTTGCTTTCTTTAAAATGTACCCTTGGTAGTTTCTCTGGTCTCTCTACCTGGAATCCCCGCATTCACCTCACACTTTGATGCCTCTTGGTCCCAATATGTTTAAACAGTGACCTCCTGTGCACAATAACCTGCAATATGTCTGTGCATTGTGTCTTTATATTCTGAGATCAAGTCACACCTCCCAACTCCTAATTGTGGACTTCCCCCACATCTGAAAGCATGCCCTCAAATGCCCTCTTTTTTGTTCGAGTTTCTCCATAGGCCCACCTCAGCCATGCACTGCCCACCTCGGCCACACACTGCCCAGGCTCTCCTTCCACAAACACAGACTGTGGGGAAGGCTTGACTGCAATGAGGTTGCGAATCCGGGGAACACACAGTGGACATCTGTTCCCTAAACACTTTTTTCTCCAATGGCACAAGCATGACATGTATGCGGCAGTGACAACCTCTGACCCAGGAGGGTGCTTGCCACCAAGCCTGGCAACCAGAGCTCCATCCCTGGAACTCACACAGTGAAGGAAAAGAACCAGCTCTTGCAGGTTATCCTCTGACCTCCAGACACATGCTGTGGCTCATGCACACATGTTCATGTGCATACACACAATAAATAGATAAAATGCTTTTTTTTTTAAATCTGGTTAACCGGGCAGTGGTAGTCTCCAAAGTGAGTTCAAGGACATCCAGGGCTTGTCTTGAAAAACAAACAAAAAAGGGGGGCCAGCTAAGCTTTCCTCTCTCAGTCTCCTCACTGTGGACACGAGGCCACTGAGGCCACCAATCACCTCCAGCTCCTGCTGCCTCCAGCTAAAGCCGATCTTGTCACCAAGCCTTTCCTACCTTGTAGTACTATTCCCTCAAGATGAATGAAAATGAAGCCTTCTTCCCTAACTTGGTTTCTGTCGGGTATCTTGTCATGAAAGTAAGTAATTCAGAGGTAGAATAAGCTGCCCTGCTGAGTTCTTATTCTCCAGTGCTTCAGGCTAGCCCGCTGTAATTTCAGTCGTCATTCCTATGTTTATCATTCAAAGATAAGTGAAAGACGCCTACAAATACCCTATTCAAGAAGGAATTCTTGCCATTTCCTTTTCGTGCCCCTTATCTTGGCATTAGACTGGGGAGGAGTTTCTCACCTTGGGAACTCTGTGCAGTGTGTGGCTGTGCTCACCGTCTCTGCTCCTTCATTCTCTGTCCTTACAAAGAGGCTGGCAGAGACCCTCTCCACTGAAACTCCTGTTTTCTCTGTGGGTGTGTCCTCTGATTTTGATCTTGGAGAGCGGCCTTTCTAGGAGGCTTCCAACCTTCCATCAGAAGTCCTCAATGGCTGCTGTTTCTGGGTTGCTGGACCCAGAAGTCTTTGCTTCCAGGGCTGGGCCTTGTGGAGGCTCCTGCCCTGTGTCCCCCCAGCCTGGTCCATAGAGCAGCACACTCTGCCTGATCTAGGCAGCAGGTCCTAGAGCCTTGGGTAAACTCTGATCCACCCTCTGCTACCCGTTGGGAAGAGAAAAGGGCAGAAAAGCCTTAAGGCTAAAACATGGCGGCTACACACTCAACTTAGAGCCCTAATAGTGAGGAGATTTTAAACTTATCTCACCTAAATTCTTTTCCTCCCTAAATGGGTCACTATGACACTTCTTTCCTCTATTTTAAAGATGGCATGTATCAACATCCTGGAGATGTTTTATAAAGTATGAAATGCTTCATGTAGTCGTGGTCTACATCAGACTCCACAGCTCCTGCCCTGACTAGGTTTTAAGATGCCCTGTGTTTGGATCATTATTCTAAGAATGTCTTAAAATTATCTTAAATGAGAATTTATATTAGTAAGTATGAGATGTGAGCATCTTCTAGAAAGCAGATGGAAGAGACTTCTGAGGGCAGAGGTCAACTACACAGTGCGCGAGTGTAAAGAGGACACTGGGTCAGGAAGCTGGGGAGACAGCTGAGAAGGAGGGGTGTGTGATCTCCACATATGCGCATATCTGAGTGTGCACATATTGTGTGGTGTGTGTGTGTGCATACTGTAGGGAAGGAGCAACTTAATGTACTAAGCATTTTATGTGGTCATGTGCATGATCTGTATATATATATATGATTATATATGTAATATGTATATATGATAATGTGTGTGATGTGTGTGTTTGAATGTGCAAAAGGAGAAAAAAACTTCAATGTGCTAAGCATTTTATGTGACTTTATTCCTTTATTGTACCAACTCTGTGAGGTAGGCAGTGAGTCTTTCTCCACACATTTTGAAAAATCATGGCGGACACTGAACACGCCACGACAAACCTAGTGCACAGTCCAGTAATGCTTGCTCTACTCATGTTACTGCGAATATCAACCCCAGACCTTTCCATCTCAGAAAACAGAAACTGGACCCACATCTCTCCCTCAGATTCCTTTCAGAATCTGAATGTGGCTATTGCAAGAGTCTTTGGTATGTAGCATCACACAGTCTGCGTGTTTTTGTTTTAAAGAGCAGAAATGTCGGTTCCTTATTGAACCTATTTACAAGACAGCAAGTCATTTAGATGAACAAACTGGATCCCCAGATGGAGATTTCTGGAAGGTGAGAGGACTTTTAAAGCACGTTCAGCAGCACTAAAGCATTTCTTTGGATAAAATTCATAAGGACCCACATGACAGCCCACAACCATCTGTAATTCCAGTCCTAGAAGATTCAACACCCTCTTCTGCCCTCTCCAGGCACCAAGCCTACTAGTGTACAGACCTACATGCAGGCAAAACACCCATACACATAAAATAAATTGTTTTGAAAAAAAAAAGGATCTTAAAAGATTCTTAAGTACTCAATTTTGTAATTTCCTAAATTTCAGCATCTGACATTTGCCATTTAAGTATATCATCAAATCCATCAAAAACAGTTATTTTTAAGTCCTTAAATATTTGGTAGAAGTCTTATAAAATGCAATCATAACAGAATCTGTTAAGCAATTTTTTTCAACCTTGGGTCTGAACAACGGGTTCTACCCTATTCCTCTCTCAGGCACAATTAAGGGGCAAGCTTTTAATGCAGCCCACAATTGCTTATGGGTACCAACCTGCTATTCTGCGAGCTGCATGCTGAGCTGAGCTAGGAGCCAGGAGGGAGTCATTTTTATGGCATTTGAGTAGCACAAAATGTGAGTTTTCTCTTGAGAGGGCTTTTGAGAATTAGAGGGAATTAGTCATAGTTTCCAATGTGAGTATTTTAACAGTTGTGAAATGATGAAGGCCTGACTCAACAATTCCACTGTTGCAATATGTCACTTCACTGTCTTGTTACTTAAAATTACGTGCTTCAGGAGACAGTGACTTTTAAAAGAACCCAACCAAAGCTGGAAAGAAAAGTGAGATGTGCAGACAAAGGAAGGGAAAATATAAAATTTCTGAACATTTATGAAGCTGCTGAACAATTCTGAGCTCATTAGATACATTTCCTTTTCTTAAATAGCATGTTTATCTTCTTAGTGAATTATGTAGTGGAAATGCACTCATTAAACAGTGGCTCCTTTTCAGTATACAAAACCAACCCAAACTGGATTGAATATGTTACTAAATATCTAAGTGAGTTACACCTTCAGTATCCTTTTGAGTAGGTTAAAAAAAAAAAAGATGAATAGATCGTCACCAGACAAAGATGATTAAGCCAATTCAAGAGAACTCTTGTGCTGTTTTTCGGCCCCTTCATTAGGTAACTCCTCATTAACTACCCTAAATGAGCTACAAATAGCTTTCAGGTCCTGTCCTTTATATATGAAAATTAGGCCATTAGTAAGCACATGGCTCTTGGGGTGTTTTTTAAGGGTATTGAAGGGTTTGAAGTTTTTCAAGCATGCCTCTATGTTTCTCTATTCAAAAGCACATATTTGTAAGGTGGCTAGCCAGGGTAAAGAAGAAGCTAAAAGAATCCAAAAGAGCTGGTTCTGCTGAGCTCGGCTGCTTTAACACGGCGCGATAATTAGGTCGTGCAGCCAGAGCAAAGGCCACGATGGGAAAACTTGAGGAGAGTGCAGATAGCTCCAGAGGAGGCAGCATCCTCTCAAGAGCTGAACAAACTACTCAATAGGACAGGTCCCTGCATGGACAGTCAGGAACTATGAAGAAAGTGAAATGAAGCTAAAGAGACGACTGAGTCTTTAAGACAACTCATGGCTCTTGAAGAAAACATGGTCTCTAGCACCTCTGTCACACTGACACTCACAACCACCTGAACCTCTAGCCCCAGGCGATCTAATTCCTTATTCTGGTGGCTACAGGTGCCTGTCTCATATGCATATATCCACACATAGACACACAGAGATATATGGAAACCTACTATTGTGCAAACTTCAAAAATACATACATGTGCACATATAAAAAGAGTTTAAATGGAATTACCCTATACCCAGGGATAGCACATCTCCCAGAAGCTGTTAACTAGTGGTTCTCAACCTGTGGGCCACAATCCCTTTATGGGTCATATATTTACATTATGATTCATAACAATAGCAAAGCTAGTTATGAAGTAACAATGAAATAATTTTATGGTTGGGGGTCTGTATTAAAGGGTAGCAGCATTAGGATGATTGAAAACCACTGTCATAGGCTATCAAACAAAAGCCCAGTGCCCAGTGTAGATTGCTTCTCTTCATATTGGTGATCAGTAGGATCTCATAGACCTCCCCCCAAACAATATGACCTAGTGACATTGATCTTTGTTACCTTCCTGGACTTAACAGGTAAGATCCTGTTTTGCTGAGGATACTGCATACATGAGCCACAGAACTCGGAGAAATCGAGGTGATACTGACCTGTACCCTTCATTCCTACTGGCTAGCTTTCATGGAGTTCAAAGGTATTGTACATATGAGTGTGGGAAAAAAGTAATAGGTAGGCTTACTCAGCCATAAACCCTGTGAGTTACAATCAGGACCAGCCTAGCTGAATATGCCCACTGATATAACTGTGGCATGAATGTTTCAAAAGTAGCAAACCATTTTCTGGTTGTATTTAAGGTAAACCCCAGAAGATGGAACTCATGCCTGGTGCTGTTAACTGAGCCAAAAACCCAGTGCTTGGTATATCATAGGCTCTAGAAGAAAACTTACTACAGATATTCTAACACTGGGCATACTATAAATTGCCCCTACATACTTATCTGTATATCCATTGATTAGTGTGGTTGTCAACCATCATCAAAGAAGCTTTTTTTTTTGCAACAGATGATGACTAATACAGAGACTCACAACTGGTCAATGTGAAAAGAATAAGAGACTGCTGAGTTCTCAGCCCAAAGTAGGATACGATAGCACTCTCTGTCCCCCAATTCTCAATAATCATCATGGAAGATGGAGCAGAAAAACTATAAGATCCAGAGGTAGTCAATGACTATAGTGAAACAGTAGCCCAAATTCCAGCATGGATGACAAAGGGACTTATTAAATACTACTCCTAACTGAGGGGCTATTGGTGGCTGTTGGGGGTATGAGACTCAGTTTTCTTCGTCTGCGGCCCATGACATGCTACCTGTGTGCCAGTGGCTGACCCCTCACTGAGGCATTTCCAGGCATCAGTAAGAGAATCTGTAGGTTTAGAAGAAAAAAGAAGAGTCCATTAAATTGAGTTAGCCTTGCACAGGTCTTGTTCATGCAGTCACAGCTGATGCCAGTTCATGTATGCAGCAGCTCTGTTATGTCTGGAAAGCACTGTTTGGCTGTAGTCGTTCTTATGATCTTTCTTCTCTCTCCATCTTGGGAAGAGGGCTATGATATAGATGTCCCATTTAGGACTAATCCCTCCAAGGTCCCATTCTCTACACTTTGACCAATGTAGGTCTCTATACTAACCTCCATTTTCTGCAAGACAGAAGCTTCAGTGAGGGTTGATTGTTGCACTGATCTTTGGGCATAAGGATAAATACCTAGGAGGCAGTTAGTATTGTGTCCATTTAGCAAAATAATGAAATGGTTCTTCCCTGGGGCTTATCAAGTCTTAAGCTCTTGGCTCAGTTCAAAGGACCAGACAGGAGTTTCATCTTGTGGAATGAACCTTAAATTGAAGTTTGTAAGTGGTTGGTAGCTTTGATAATATTCATGTCACTATCGCACTAATGGGTGTATCTTGCCAAATCACAAGTACTGGTGAAGCTCACAGTGTTCACAGCCAGTTAAGACTGTTACCGTCTTCCATGGTAGTGAGCACAGTACCCTCTGACACTATGAAAGCCAGCCAGTAAGGATGCAGCTGCCAGGTTGGTACCAAGTGAATATCTCCATGTTCTGTCATTCAAATATGTGAGACTTACCACCAAGTTCTGGGGGTTAATCTCAATCAATGGCAACAGTCTGTAATGCTTGGGGTTTTTCAGATCCTGCTGACCAACAACTCAAGAAAAGGTAACCCACACTTGTCGTTGGACTTTTTGTTTGATTGCCTAGGACATTTGGGAGAGGTATTTTTTCCCCATTATAGGGTAATTAATTTTAAACTACATATAGATTTTAGGAAGTTTCTACAATAGCTGGTTTCCATATGGCCTTTTCTAAGTTCTTTAATGTTAGATCAATGGAAGCACAGAAACAGCCAAGTAACGTTGAGAATATGTTAGATGACAGAAATACAAGTGGAAGAGGAAGGCTAAAAAATTTTCAATGACTATATATTTGGAAATATGTCTACTTTGTGACACATGAAAATACAAATCTAAATTAATTTAAAATCCAAACAAGACAACTAGGGAGCATGGTGCGTGCATTTAATCCCAGCACTCAGGAGGCAAGGCAGGTGGATCTCTGAGGTCGAGGTCAGCCTGGTCTATGTAGTGAGTTCAGGACAGCCAGGGCTACACAGAGAAAATCTTGAAAGACAAAAAAATAAAATCCAGACAAAAAATACATTATAAAAATCAATATAATTTTTTAATGTAACACTGAGGTGTATGGAAAGAATTCCAGAAACACAAAGCAAAAGAAGGCAGATCACAACAAAATTGAGGATTTCTGTACAATGCAGTAATGACAGTTACTACATTAAATAACGGGATGAGATAAGAGCTGTGCAGCCTCCAAAGTGAATCAAGAGTTAATGGCAACATTATATGCAGGGTAATCCCTATAAATTAATAAGAGAAAATATAGGTAACTCAATTGTTTAGTTTCCAATGACTAGGAACACAAAATTCAGAGGAGGAGACCCGAACATATAGGTGAAAAAAAATTTACTACTTCCTTTGATATTCATAGATATATAATTTAAAAACACTTTATTGCCATTTGATTGGCAAAAAATTGAACTTTGATAATACCAAGTGTTGATGACAATGTTGGTTAATAGGAGCTTCTTCTATTGCTCATAGGAGAAAATACTAATTTACGTTTTATGAATTTGTAGTTCAAATGTCTTTGATCCCTCATCCTGTGCCACTTCCATTTAAAAACAAATGTATGTCCTGTCTTCACTGGGTTTGGCTGTGTGATTCAGTTCAGGCTCATGGTAGACTTCTTGTGTCCTTTCCTGTCCCTGGACTTTAAATCTGAGCATGTGGCTGTCTTGGACCAAGGTTGTGTGGAGATCGAACAGAGGCTTGAAATGTGATCACATGGTTGGGATTGAGCCTTCATGCCTCTGCATTTGCCATGAGAAGACCATTCCCATTTATGAAACCTGAATCTGAGGAAGGTGAGAGACGTGTGGAGTAAACCTGATCCATCCTGATCCTGACCTCCAGTCCCACAGGGCTGAATTTCCAGTTGCCCCATACATGACTGGTAATCACCTATTGTTTGAAGTCAATTCACTCATGACAATTTGTTTCTTAGTAACATTTTGGTAAGAGCTTATTGATACAGCATTCAAAATACATTATGTACATATAAAATAATAGACATCACATCACATATTAGAAAGTACCGCACAGCCTCTGCTTTTCCCCTACTGGCAGAATGTCTCTCACTTTGGGGTGGGGAAGTTCCAGGCATTTTCTATCTATTCTCTATTTCAACAAACAGAATTCTCGCCAGTGAGACCTGTAGGGATCTATGAAAAGACTTCTGAGAAAATGCTTTCCCACTATAAAATGAGAGCTATATGGGGAGCTGTAACCCCTCCTTCACTGGCTTTGACTGTGTCTGTGTGCAGTGTCAAGATCAGTGACAACAATCTTGTGACCACTGAAGAAAACAACACTGGCTTTCAGCAGACGTTAGAACAAAAAGAAGGAACCTCTGGAATCTTTACCAAACCACAAAGCATCGAGCATGCATACCAATGTTCGCAACCTGTGGGCTGCAACCCCTTTGGGTCACGTATCAGATACTTATATTATAATTCATAACAGTATAAAAATTACAGTTATGTAGTAGCAACAAAATAATTCATGAGTGGGGGTCACCACAACATGAGGAACTGTTGAAAGTTCACAGCATTAGAAAGATTGAGAACCACTAATGTATACTCTACAACCCCTGAACCATAAGACCAGTTGGGATCTTATGACTATGGCCATTTTTAACCTGCATGCTAAGAACATCCCTAATTACCCATCAATGACCCACTAATCTCAACTTCTAGGTATGCAAATAAACTTACCTCAGAGCCTGGTGCTGGGTCCACCTCGTTATTGCTTTATGGTATTGCTACTTGGAGGCCGCCTACATGGAACACAGAAGAATAACATTTCTCCAATGAACTAGGTAATAATCAGAAATAGTGAGCTATAGTCGCTTCAGTCATTTCAATGCATCATTTCGGCAACACAGCATGAACAAAAGTAGACATTGGAATGAAAGCTACAGCATGGTGCTATTTATGTAAGTAAAGAACACAGTCACAAAACATACAAATTTCCCAGCAATTCCCATACAGTCAGGGAACAAATACATACATAATTTTAAAAATATGAATCCTATGTGGGGCTAGAAAGATGGTTCAGCAGTTGGGAGCACTGGTTTTGCAGAGCATCCTGGTTCTGTTCCAGGCACCCACATGACTCCTCACACTGTCTGTAACTCCAGAGCCAGGGACTCTGAGAGCTCTTCTGGCCTATGCACCAGACACAAAAGTGGTTCATAGCCATACAGGCAGGCAAAACACCATACATACAAAATTAAAATGCTAAGTGGCAGGTACTTATATTAGTTATTGCTGCATAACAAATTGCCCCAAATATTGTTGCTTTGAGGCAATAAACACTGATTGTCTCCAAGTTTACTGGGTGAGGAATTATGTATGGCTTCGTTTCTTACTCATGTTCTCCCGGGTACCAGAATCCAGGCTGGGATTATGATCCCATCTGAAGATACAGCCCTGGGGTGTTAGCTAGGAGTTTTCTTCCGCCCCTTGCCAACGTGCCTTTTTCAGAAATCTCACAGCCTCGCAGCTTGATTTCCTCAGAATGAGTGGCAGAGTGGGAAAGAGGAGGTGTGAATCTGAAGATATTCTTATACTTGCCACAGTTAATTTACTAGAAGCAAGTCACTAGGTCTGGGTCACACAGAAGGAGAGAGGATGGCACAGGTGTACATAGACCAAAGGGTAAGATCACTGGGAACCATCCATAATGTTCCGTGTTCACCCTTTGGTGCCATCAGCTGCAAGTATGACATAGCATAAAAAGAGGAACATGGCCGATTCAGCTCTGCTACCCCAAGTAAAAAAAAAAAAAAGGAGCAAAAGAATCAAGTTGCAAAAAAAGAAGTGCTGCTTAGATGCCTGTAGATATGCAGCCAAGACACAGCTAATTGACACTAAATAATATCTAATAAACTCAGTCTCTTTTTGGAGCAAAATGATGACTCTGTGTCTGAAAATATCAAGAAACACAGACCAAAAATTAAAATATTATTTAAGATCAGAGATCAAGAGGCAGAAACAAGCTGAATGTTAATATGTTTTTTATTGAAATGTAATATCTCAAATCTAAACTTACTGTGAAAAAATATAATTCTAAATGTCTTGGTATAGATTCAGGTAACATTATAATAAGGGGAGACTTTTAAGATTCGCTAGTTTAATAGATAGGAAATCAGAGATTCGGGTGGCCCTGATTCTCTTGGTCATGACAAGCTCCTCCCCTGACCAGAAACTCTAACTACAACTCACCTACCAGAGTGGAACTGTAATCTTTACAGTCTCCAGATGGCTTCTTAAATTGACAGTCTTCCTTCCTTTCCCAAGTAATACACACCAAAGAGTTAATTTCATCAATTCGTTCTGTATTTAATGTCAGTCTGCTAACAATCAAAATTTCAAGTCTCCGTTTTTCTGTCTGGAACCAGGGGAAGGCTCCCTTTATTATTATTTTTTTGGAGCATTCTTTTCCTGAAGCTTTCTCTCATCCTTTTCATGCTTCTCATCACAGCATAAGTTCATGAAAAATTAACACCCCTGTTCAGCAGGGAAGCTAGCTCCTTTTAAAAGAGTGTTCTGGCAACACCAGGATGCACATCTACAAGTAGACATGTCAGTGTATTAGAGATGCTTCTTCTAGGACAGCACAGGCCTCAAGGGCTGTGGCGCTGATGACATTTAGTCAATGACACACCCAGTTCTTCACTTCCTGGGTCCTTTCATGGAACAAAATTTTGGGGGTCTACAAATTTGGAAAATCAAAATAATCCACCATAAGTTAGGAGCCATTTTACTTTGTCAGCCTCCATGGCTGTTAAGGAATAGTCCTGGCATCTTCAATTCCAAATTCTGCAGACAAAGTGATGTCTGCAGTTGATGACCAGAGCAGCAGAGTTTGGGAGGTAAAGTATTCTGCCCATGACAGACTTGGAAATGTGTGTCAATTAGAAAACTACACAGTGAAGCAAGGACAGGAAAGATAATTCCAGCCGAGGAGCTGATAGAGCATTTTATGAAACTCAAAATTATTGGGGGAGTCCCTAAAAATATTTTAAAATAAGTTTATTCACAATTACAATTGAGTATTTGTATTCATATTTTTTCACTGAAAACTGATTAGAGCTCTCAAATTATGTAATATTATTGAAGAATTACTCTGAATAATTGGCTAAGTACTCCAGCAGACTTTGGTTGGTAAATTTGATCCTGGGGCTCAGCTAGATCCCAATTCTACAGCTTCATCCATTCCTTTTCCTTCTCCTATCCCAGAGATACTTTGACCTAGCTTGATCCAGATTCATACCTATTGGGTATCGTCTCCTAAAGTCACAAAGCAACCAGATGACTCAACAGCTTTAAGACAACAGAACATGTGTTCACCAAGTGGCTGCCAAAACAGAATCCAGTGCAAGTGAATTTTCCCCCAAATGCCCTCCCGTCATGACTTCCATCAATATCGTATCCCACTGGGCTCAGCAAATGTTGTCTCTTCCATTGGTCTTCCATCATTGCTTCCAAGGCTGAAAGCGCTTCCAATTGTAGTCTCCCAAATCAAATTAGAAGCCTAGTTAGTAAATTGCCTTTCACTGTGTTTATTACCCCTCCCTCCCCACCGATCCCCTCTAGATCTGATATTCTATATCTCCTGTCACCCAGCTCCAATAATAACACTCAAATTCAACAGCCAGTTCTCAGGTCTGACAGACTCACTGAGTCCCTAATGCCTCTTAAGATGTCATTGTAGCCCAGCACCATAGAATGAATAGTATAAAATACATGGAATAAGGGAGTCACCTTCACATTTAACATCCAACATCTATCTCCTCTCTAAATATTTTGCTAGGCCATCATCTCTTGCTTTAGGTTTTTCAAGTAATAAAAATGAATGAACTCGAAATGTTAATGTCCACAGAGAACACACACTGCAAAAGAATGAAACAATGGGGGTGATAATGTCTCCTTCATGAACCAGACAAGCCATCCAGAAAACATTAAAAGGCCTCCTCTCTCCCTTTCCAGGGTTGCTCATCAGTGGCACAAAATCCTTCAGAATCAGATCTCCCTACCTCATTCCACATACAAAGAACTGATGTGACTTCAGCTGTGTATAGGGTGCAGAGCAGAAGATGTTGAAATAATCACTCCAACCCCAGGCTGGATTGACACAGCTATACAGTCCATGTCCGCCACGTGTGTGGTCATAACAGCAGCATTAAAGAGCTAGAGAAGAAAAAGCCATTTTAAACACAATTTTTAAAAGTGATTTTTTTTTTTAGACAAAAACTCTTTTGGCCTAAATTCACCCTAAATCACTCAAAGATTCAATAGAAACTCAAAGCAAACTGCATGTTAATGGATTCTCCAAAGAAAACACATTATAATTGAACTGTCCTATTCCTTGGCACATACTGCAGCTGGTCTGAACACACATGGAATATTATGCTCGGTTCTGGAACCATATTTTCCAAGGGAAAATGACAAAGTGGAATACATGCAGGAAAGTGCTCCATGTGATAAATGGTGGGAGAAATGAGTGATCTATAATCCTCCTTTGGGGGAAGCAGGAGAGCTGCCTGCATGAGGGGAAGTGGCTGGCAGGTGGGACTGGGATTACAGGAGATTGGAGAGGGAGACATTAATCAAGCAAAGAGCCTAGTCAAATGAATGTGAATTAAAGCAACGCTGAAATACTATTTCCTCATTCTTTGAGCTCAGAAAATTGGGATATATACACATATTGTTTTCAAAGCAGGTTATCTACAGCTGTTCTGGTAGAGAACGTGGGGAAAGCATTCTTCCCAGTCAGTTTGGAAACAGAAACCAAAGGCTTCAGAATCATATATAGCTTCTCAACAAAATTCTTCCTCTGAGCTTATTTTAAGAATGAAAAATGTTTGCAAAGAATGTTATAAATGAACATTCATCAGAATAATAATTATGCTAACAAAAAATGGGTAAGCTAGTATCTGCAAGATGGCTCAGCAGGTGAAGATATGTGCTGTGCTTGCTACCTTGATGGTTTGTGTTCAAACCCCAGAGCCCACATAGAGATAGAAAGAGAGAGCTGACTTCAGTTGTCCTCTGACACCCACAATACATCATACACATGCTCACACACAATGATAATAATAGTAATAATAACAATGATTTAGAAATGGAGAAACTAGCTAAATACCCAACAGAAATCTCTAGAAGTTTTCCAATAATAATTGTATGCTATTTGTAGTGTTCCGGTCCCTGCAGACTCTCTTGCTCATAGCTCCTGTAATGGCTTGCACAGCACGAGCAGTGTTTGTCCAGTCTTGCGAGTAAGGAAGTTAAAGAGCAAAGATGCATTGTTCTCAACTCTCTGGGGATGTATAGCCAAGCTGGAACTCCATCATGAGCATCCTGGTCTCCGGGATCCACATCTGTAATCTCATTAGCTGGATTAAAAAGTTATATAATAATGGATATTGGTGTTGGAGAATATAATGAAGAATTCAAAGCCAGTCTTAGCTAATGAGAGGGCAACCCTCACAACCTGATAATCCTGTCTCGAAAAAAAAAAGGAAAAAAAAGAAAAGAGAGAAAAAGAGGATATTGGTTAATATTGTTGGTAAAAATGCACCTTAACTCTGTTTTTAGGAAGCTCCTCTCCAGTCTTTAGGCATCGTCCACTCTCCAGCTTCCCATGTGTGTCCTGCAGAGAGCCATTCTTCCAACACAGCTCAGTAACCAGGAACTGACTTGCCATCTCTGGCTAATTTTCACTCTTCTTCATCAGTTATTGCACTGCAGGATACATGGATATAAGGTACTCAAAAGCCTAGTTTTATCTTTATATCACTTAGAGGAAAAGTGCTTTCAAGAAAATATTCAAAATTTTAAGTTGGATGTAGGGAGAAGACTCTGTGGCTGAGAGCACGTGCTGTGCAAGGTATAAGTATCCAAGTTCAAATCCCCAGCATGTAGTAAGGAGGCTGCTTGTTGGTTCCCGGCTGCCAGGATAGCATAGACCCGAAATAATCACACAGAACTGAATTAATTACATCACTACTTGGACCATTAGTTCTAGCTTCTTATTGGCTAACTCTTATATTAATTTTACTCATTTCTATTAATCTGTATATCGCCATGTGGCTGTGGCTTACAGGCTAAAGTTCCATCCAGCTCTGGTGCGGGCTACGTGGCTTCTCTGACTCCGCTCTTCTTTCTCCCAGCATTCAGCTTAGTTTTCCCTTCCTAGCTAAGTTCTGCCCTGCTATAGGTCCAAAGCAGTTTCTTTATTCATTAACAGTAATCACAGCACACAGAGGGGACTCCCACATCACCAGCACACACATAAAAACCCAGGCAGACTGAACATCTGTAGCCCCAGCCTTGAGATGTGAGGATGGGAAGATCCTGGAATCTTGCTGACACCTGATGAAAATTGTTAAATGAAATGAAAAATTTAAAGTTAATTACTGGTATTACTCTTTCAATTCATTTTAGAATAATTGGGTGGTAGGTGTAATTAGCAAGAAAAAATTTCAAAGCAACAAATGTCAATCTCGGGTACCTTTTCAAATTAAATCGAAACTTTTATCTCTTTTTCACACTGACTACTTCCTTGAAATGTGTAGAGAGGAATAATAAATACCTTGGATTGCTTTTTCTATTTTTGAAAACATCTTCTTGCAACCTTGAGCTCATTTGTGAACACAAACCGAGGTTTGAAACTCTCACAATTTTTCCCAAGCTCCCATTAAAAGAAAGCTCAAAATCATAAATGGCCAGATGAAGAGCTGAGAATCTGTTTATATAAATATCAAGCAGACATAGGAAAATACATAGATGGAATTGTCCCCAACAACACGAGGCAAAAAAGTTAGCCACGGCCACAAGCATGTCACTCTGAGTTTTTTTGTTTTGTTTTGTTTTGTTTTGCCTCTGACCAAGCTCAGGAGTAGTTTGTCGACTTGGTTAACACCAGGAGCCATGGGCACCTTCGGAGAGGCAAGAGGACGTAGGGGTTTTCAACGGTGCAAAGAGTAGTCTGTATGCTTCATTCTGAAGCATAGAGAACATCAACTTCAGAGATCCTGGCCACAGCTGAGCTTAATCTCTAAGTGATGACAGTGTATACACCTGAGCAAGGTTCTTGTACATCGGCTTATACATAGTCCTTAACCCTCAACTAGTAGTGAGCTGTAGCTTGGGAGCTCTTGGCAGGAAACACAAACATGTGCCTGGGGGCCCTTCTAGCACTCTTTATGTCATTGTCCTTACCATGGGTGCGGGACCCTCCTTCACAGCCTCCTGCGTTTTGTGTTTTGTTTTAGCTCCAGTTTGCCACAAAGACATCCATTTTGGCTCCGACAGTTTCACAAGTATTACGGGAGGAGCTGACAGAATACTCACAATCACCCTCAAAGAGGCAAGTTTGATTTATAAACAGCTGGTAAGAGCTGAGGGTTACCACCTCTGTCCGTGCCTTTGACTCGAGAACGCCTACCAAGATTTGTGAACAGTCTGGGCCGCTTCCCAGTGGAAACTCATATCCTTGCGGGAACCCGAGCAAGCAGCAATTCTGAGTTAGTTGTCACCCTGGATCACATCAGTTCTCCTCCATGCTGCTTCAGTTCTATACCAGATCAATTCAAATGTGAAAATAAAAGCGTTCCCTTATCATCAGGAAAACACAAAACCCAGAAAGTGAACAATGAAACCCGTGCCCACACTAGCGCTCTGCCTGGCAGACTTCATCCGGGCCCCGGATACTGGGAAACACTAGGACGTTTGTGACATCGATGTAAACTACAGAAGGATACAAGGATACAAACTACACAAAGCCCCGTTGGTCACCTCCCTGCCATCACTGCTGGGTGTTGGCATCTTTCTGTCTTTCTTCCGCTTCTCTGCCTTTCCTCTAAAGGATGTGAAATTTCAGGGCAGAGTAATTAGCACTTTATTGTTTTTTCTCCTGTTAGCCCCATGTGATCTGTTATAGTATTTAACAATAAAACAAAATGGAGCCATTTCCAGTAACAAGAATGTAGCTATTAAAAAGATTTCTTTTCATGCCACTTCTGTCTGAATCGTGAACTCTCAGAAGATAGTTAGGACAACACTTTACAATTAATTGATCGTGCGCGCGTGCGTGCGTGCGCGCGTGCGTGCGTGCGCGCGTGTGTGCGTGCGCGTGTGTGTGTGTGATCTATCTGTGTGAGCAAGTGTGCCACAGCCCCTGTTTGGAGGTCAGAGGACAGTGCTACAGAACAGGTTCCTTCCACCTTTAGTAGGGTCCCCGGATGGAACCCAGCCAACAGGCTTGTATGGTCAGTCCTTTTGCCACGGAGTCATCAGCCCGGTTCCACGGTTCAGTCTTAACAAGAGAGAAGCTGGAAAGCAGAAGTGGAAGTGAGCAGCTCTAAGGTATCATGTTAGCAGTGGCAAAGTTAGCTAAAGATCTGTTTGCCATCCCATGATGCTTTTTGATCCCATCTTAGTGAGACAGGCGTAGAGGAGTGATGTATTTTCTATCAATAACGCAAATACTAAAACAAATAACCAAATTATTTACTTTGTTGATTTTATTGTGGGAAATATAATGCAGCTATTGAACACTCTTAGAAATTTTCAATCATCAAATATTTTGGAGCACACAAATATTCCAAGTTGAGTAAATGCTTTGTCTGACCCGTAGCCTCTTTGCATCAAGGCCCTAAGATGCCTTCCCTAACTTAGGACTATCAATAACATCTATTCCCTCATGACTCTTCAAATATATGAACGGTCACCCTCACCTCAGCCTACCCTGATACATCAGAATGTCTCAGTCACCGAGTCAATTTTTTGGCTGATAAGCAAAACAGATGTTTGAATTTTTGTTTATTCGCTACGTATTTATTTATGTATTTATTTGTTGTAGCACTATTTGTAAGATTTTCCAAAGGCTAATGCATCATGATTGCCAGTTGCCTAACAAAGTTAACTATGAATCGATATTGATGTTTCCAAACATATTGTCCATACCTATTGAGGCAATCTTAATGCTTTTCACTTTTAATGAAAAATTACAAAAATAATGTTTATCCTTAAACCAGTTGTTACATTCCATTATGACCCAATGTGATTATGTTTGTTTACACAGCTAGGTTTGATTTACTGATATTTACCCTTATTTGTGTCTTCTAACCAATCCAGTTTTAGGGAGATAGTTTATTAGGAGATTTATCTGTGTCTCCTTGACCTTTGATGGCATTTTGCTTTCTATGTTTTTATATCTGTCTGATTACAGCCATATAAAATTAAAATTGACTTCACCAGTGTTCATATGAATTCATACAATCTTCAGCCAATTCTGGAAACAAGATAGCACTAACCAAATGGAATAAAGTTCCTCTTACACTTTTAGGAAGAATTTCTATAATGTATTTATTTCCTTTTTGCAAAACATCAGTACAATCTATATGGAATGACTCATGCTTAGTTTTTCCAATTGTTTTTATTGAGCTATATATTTTTCATCACTCCCCTTCTTTCCTCCCTCCATCTCATCCTACCCTCTCCCATGATCCCCACGCTCCCAATTTACTCAGAAGATCTTGTCTTTTTCTACTTCCCATGTAGATTAAATCCAATATGTCTCTCTTAGGGTCCTCATTGTTGTCTAGGCTCTCTGGGATTGTGAATTGTAGGCTGGTTTTCCTTTGCTTTGGGTCTAAAGGAGTGAGTATATATGACATCTATCTTTCTGGGTCTGTATTACCTCACTCAATATGATGTTTTCTAGATCCATCCATTTACCTACAAATTTCAAGATATCATTATTTTTTCTGCTATGTAGTACTACATTGTGTAAATGTACCACATCTTCTTTACTCACTTTTTGGTCAAGGGGCATTTAGGATGTTTCCAGGTTCTGGCTATGACAAATAATGCTGCTATGAACATAGTTGAGCACATGCCCTTGTGGTATGATTGAGCATCCTTTGGGTATATAACCAAAAGTGGTATTGCTGGGTAGGTATGTTGTTTCCTAATTTTCTGAGAAAATCACCATACTGATTTCCAAAGAAGCTATACCAGCAATGGAGGAGTGTTCTCTCTACCCCACATCCTCTCCAGCATAAGTTGTCATCGGTGGTTTTGATCTTGGCCATTCTTACAGGTGTAAGATGTAATCTCAGAGTTGTTTTGATTTGCACTTCTCTGATGGCTAAGGATGTTGAGCAGTTCCTTAAGTGTCTTTCAGCCATTTTAGATTCCTCTGTTGAGAGTTCTCTGTTTATGTCAGTACCCCATTCTTTTATTGGATTATTTGTTCTTTTGATGACCAATATTTTGAGTTCTTTGTATAATTTGGAGATCAGCCTTTTGTCTGATGTGGGGTTAGTGAAGATCTTTTCCTATTCTGTAGGCCACCATTTTGTCTTGTTGAGCGTGTCCTTTGCTTTACAAAAGCTTCTCAGTTTCAGGAGGTCCCATTTGTTAATTGTTGCTCTCAGTGTCTGTGCTACTTGGGTTATATTTAGGAAGGGGTCTCCTGTGCCCATACATAGAAGGCTACTTCCCACTTTCTCTTCTATGAGGTTCAGTGTGGTTGGTTTTATGTTGAGGTCTTTGATCCATCTGGACTTGAATTTTGTGTATGGCAATAGATATGGATCTATTTTCTTTCTTCTACATGTTGATATCCAGTTATGCCAGCACCATTTGTTGAATATGCTTTCTTTTTTTTCCATTTTATATTTTTTGCTTCTTTGTCAAAAATCAGGTGTTTGTAGGTATGTGGACTGATATCCATGTCTTTGATTCAATTCCATTGGTTTTCTTGCCTGCTTTTATGTCAATACCAGGCTGTTTTCAGTACTGTAGCTCTGTAGGAGAGTTTGAAGTCAGGGATGGTGATGCCTCCAGAAGTTCCTTTATTGTACAGGATTGTTTTAGCTATTCTTGGATGTTTTGCTTTTCCATATGAAGTTAAGTATTGTTCTTCTGAGGTCTGCTGGAATTTTGATGGGCATTGCATTGAATCTGTAGATCGCTTTTGGTAAGATTGCCATTTTTACTGTGTTAATTCTGCCTACCCAAGAGAATAGGAGATCTTTCCACTGTCTGGTGTCTTCTTCAATTTCTTTCTTCAAAGATTTAAAGTTCTTGTCATACAGGTCTTCCACTTGTTTGGTTAGAGTTACCCCAAGATATTTTATGCTATTTGTGGCTATTGTGAAGGGTGATGTTTTTCTGATTTCTTTCTCAGCCCATTTATCATCTGTGTAAAGGAGGGCTGCTAATTTTTTCTAGTTAATCTTGTATCCTGCTACATTACTGAAAGTGTTCTTCTTTGAAAATCTTGTAGAATTCTGTGCTGAGACCATCTGGTCCTGGGATTTTCTTTTTTTTTTTTTTTTTTTTTTTTTTTTGGGTTGGGAGACTTTTGATATCTGTTTCTATTTTTTTTTTTTTTTTAGCAGCTATAGGTCTATTTAATTTGCTTGTCTGGTCTTGATTTAATTTTGGTAAGTGATATTTACCTAAAAAATTATCAGTTTTCTTTAAGTTTTCCAATTTTGTGGAATACAGGATTTCAAAATATGACCTGATGATTCTCTGGAGTTCCTCCATGTCTGTTGTTATGTTCCCCTTTTCATTTCTGATTTTGTTAATTTGGATATTCTCTTTCTACCTTTTGGTTAGTTTGGATGAAGTTTTGTCTATTTTGTTGATTTTCTCGAAAAATCAACTCTTTGTCTCATTGATTCTTTGTATTGTTTTTGAGCCATCAGAATAACACCTGACTTCTCAGTGGAAACAATGAAAGCCAGAAGGTTCTGGTCAAGTATTATGCAGACATTAAGAGACCATGGATGCCAGCCCAGACTACTATACCCGGCAAAATTTTCAATCACCATAGACAGACAAAACAAGATATTCCATGACAGAACCAGATTTAACCAATACCTAGCCACAAACCCAGCCCTACACAAAGCATGAGAAGGAAAATTCCAACCCAAGGAAGTTGGCTACATCCATAAAAACACAGACAATTGATGATCTCACAGGCTTAGTTTTTTTAATGGGGAGATCTTAAGCTGCCAATTTTACTTTTTGATAATGGCTATAGAATGCTATTTTCCTTTGTTAATTTTGGTTAGACATTCTAAAGAAATGCCTTTTATCTGAATTTTCTGATTACCAGGATAGAACTCATCATAGGATTTTTCCCAACCACATCTCCTTTATCCATGACTATATTCCTTTTTATTACCAATTGCCTATTTGGGCCACCTCTCATTTTAGCACAAGTTTATTGGGTTTTTTTTTTTATTCCTAAGTTTTCAAAGAATCAACTTTTGACATTGCAGGTTATCCCTGGTAGTTTTTTGTTCGTTCCTCTTCTTATTTTTCCTTCTATTTCCTTGAGCTTCCTTGAGTTCCTGCTTCCCCTATTCACCTTGAAACTTAAGTTACTCTTTAATTCACTAATTCTAAATATTCCTCTTTTTTCCATATGGGCACTTAGATTCTCCTCAGCTTTTTTCTTTAGTTTAATCATTGGGTTTGATTAATTAGTATTTCATTTGATTTTGTATTGTCTCTCTGAGTGCAAATCTGAAATTTTCACACATTGGTTCATCTAGGGGCATATATATATACATACACACAAAGCTGGATAATCTCTTGAGAATTCTCCTTAAAGTTTATATTTGGGCCTCAATAGTGCCCATTAAGTTGGATTGTTAACTGTCTTCAAGCCTTCTCTACCTTTATTTATGTCTTTCTAACCAATCCAATATGGGACAGATAATTTAATGAACGATTTGTTTCTCTTTGACCTTTTGCTGTGTTTGGCTTTCTGTGTTTGTATCTATTTTGCTAGGTGTATATAAATTTATAACTGCTGGGGAAAAGAATCGTGTAACAGTTCCTAGCTACCCTCTGTTAGACTGCCTGTCTCTCGCTTGATGTCTGTATTAGCATCCCACTTGTCATGGACCTTAGCTTGTCTCGTTTGTCTGGTTTACCCTTTATTTTTAAGTAATGTCTACATTATAAGTTTATTGTTGTCTAAAGAGTAAACTGGCTTTTTGTCTCTAAAGAGCAAATAGTTTGGTGTTTTTATTCAACCTGATAAAGTTCTGCCTTTAGGTTGATAAGTTTAGTTCCCCTGTGCTTATTGTGAATGCTGAATATTTAAATAAATTCACTCTATTTTGACTATAGTACCTGTGCTTCCTAATTCTGCATAGAAGCTGTACATTTTCTTTAATGGCTTCTGGATTGAACTTCTTTCTCTCTCTCTTCATCTGCCCTCTCCTTCCCTCTATTACCATGCTCCCTACTTCCTCCCTTCATGTCAATTTTCTCCTAATTTGACAATGGTGACCCCTCTTTTTATATTTTTATTTATGTACATGTGGGTGCACACACTGGTACCCTCTTTGGCCAGAATAGAAAGTAAATTTTATTGTATAAACATCATGCCAAATTTAATTCAATCGTTATTCTCCTCAGAAGTACAAAACTGCAATTCAGTTGCTTCCCTTCCAACTTATATGCCATTATCACAGTTTCATTTAGTTTTTCAAAATCCTACTAATCAAGAAATACTGGTGTTGCTGCCTTTATAAGAATTCTGTTATAGGTCTTCGGTGCAGGACAATTGTCTATATTCTGTCAATTATGTTTTAAATAAACGCTGGTTGGCCAGAAGACAGGCAGGAAGTATAGGTGGGACAACCAGACAAGAAGTAGAAGTGGGTCAATGAGAACAAGAGAATTCTGGGAAAGAGGAAGCCCATTCCTCCCCAGTCCTGACTCAACACAGAAGAAGGAAGATGTGATTGCCCTGCTGAAAAAGGTACTGAGCAATGTGGCCAACATAGATAAGAATAATGTGTTAATATAAGTTATAAGAGTTAATAAGAAGCCTGAGCTAATGGACCAATAAGTTTATCATTAATATAGACCTCTGTGTGATTTCTTTGGGGCTAAATGGCTGTGGGACCTGGTGGGGAGGACAGAAAGCAGGCAGGACAGAAACTCAGTCAACAGGACTTCTTCTACGGCTCTTTCCTTTTTTCTAAAATAGAAGTTCAGAGTTTCAATTAGTGTACATCTTTTAGCAGTAAGTTTTGACTATTCATACTTGCTTGAAAACAAGTGGGGTTTTATTCTGCCCGTTTCTGCAGTCTTCTTGTGGTTAGAATCTTGCACTTGTCTGTTTATAATGCTTATATTTTCTGCTCTATTGTCCCTTGTTTTCCACTAGTTTTAATTTAATTGGATTAATTTAATATTAATCACTCCCTCATGTTTTGGAGATGACCTTTTTTTTAATGCCTTCAAGATTATCTCTTTGTTTCATACTACAGTGATCAATAAAAACTACAATGACAGCCTGGCATTTCTGCCCTGTCCTGTCTAGTCTCATCTGAACTCGGATTAGGCATGCGTTAACCTTTATGTTTCATCTTCAGCGCCTGCATACCTGTCTTCTGTGATTTTCTAACTTTTTGCTGTATGTGGATAACAACTCTCCAGGCTTCTCCCTAGCTCATGAGGTCTCTTTAGAATTTATAAGAAATATGGCATTGAAAACATTCATCCAATTCTAGTTCAATGTTACATACTTTTCCAGAAGTTTTATTTGCATTTGCAAATTTTCAAGTCTTATTTAGTCATTGCTAAGAGCATTTGTTTTCTCATTCATCTTGGTGATTTTTTTCTTTAGGAATGTGAAATGTATCTTTCACTCATTTTGTCTTATTTTGTATGAGTACTCCTTCCTCTGTAATCTAGGCTGACCTGGAATTTACAGCAATCTTCTCACCATAGCTTCCTCACTGCTAGGATTGCAGGCACATACCACCAAATTCCATGGATATTTCCTGTTTTCTGTCTAAAGGATCTAGTTATGAAAATCTATTTCTGGTCTAATCTCACCAGCTATGGCCTACTTTTTTGAGCATTCATATATTAATTTTGGATTTATATGTAATTGAAATTGTGCCATGCGGATTTAGAGGGGCTTGCACAGTGGTCCTCTGAGCTGAGTGTTTTATGTCTGTTTTGTGGGGTTCCTGGGGTCCCTTAGGCAAACACTTGTCATGATTCCTCAGCTCACTGCCAAGTCCTTTGGTCATGTTTGGTTACGAACACAATCACGCTTCAGAAACCTTTGTTGCTCCTCTTCCTCCATGCATTTCCTTCTCACTACTGCCTTTGGCCTCTCTCAGATCAGGGCAGGAAGAGGAGAGTGGGGCAAAGAGTCACCCAAGCAGCAAGACTATCCCTGTGCCAGAAATATAGCTAGACCCTTCCTCCTCTCGTGGGCATTCCCTATGTGCTCATAGATTCTTCTGGAAAGGCTTTGGTTGGATTTTTCCAACTAATGAGCTATGAACAGGAATTTTAAAGAAAGAGAGATAGAGAGAGAGCAGTTTCAGGTTGACATGAAATTTGAAAGGAAGGCATAGACATAACATTCAATTCAAGAAGCCAAGGAAGTGATTCCTCCATGTCTATATCTTCTTGCACCTCATCAGACCCACCAGAGTGAAACATCCAAGGGCCTACAGACTCCAGCTCTTACTGTTGTGTCTTCTATGGATTTTGACATGACCCAGAACCAGCACCACACCACAGAATAAATTGCAGTGCCCAGAAAAATTCTCTGTGCTCTACAAGTTTACCCCTCACTCTCTTTAAACCCCTGGTTACCTCTGTTCTTTTCTCTGTACTCATGCCTTGTCCAGAGTATCATATTTAGAATCGTGTAGTAAGAATTGAGATTTAAGAGTGACTTTTTCACTCAGGAATATACATTTATCTTTATGTCCTCACATGACTTCTTAGCTCACCTCCCCTCGTCATTGCCTTTATTTACCACATTTTATTCATTCACCTCTTTTTTTGGTTTGTTTTCCAAGACAGGTTATCTCTGGGTAGCTTTGGAGCCTGTCCTGGAACTCGCTCTGTAGACCAGTCTGGCCTTGAACTCACAGAGATCCACCTGAATCTTCCTCCCGAGGTCTGGGATTAAAGATGTGCACCACCACCCGGCTCCATTCACCTCTTGATGGACATCATAGCTGCTGCTAAGTTTGAGCAAGTAAGAATAAATTTGCCAATAATATCAAAAGCCTGGGGTGTGGTTTTTGTATGAAATTAAGATTTTACCTTCTTTGAATCCAAACCTACCAGAAAATTTGACCATTAGACTGGTGAAAACATGCTAGGTTTTGTGAGCGATTGCCCAAGTTTCTTCCAAAGTTTCTAAAGCAGTGATAGCCTTTTGACTGAGCTTCCCTCAGCCTCTAGTATGGCGAGTCCCTAACTAAGCCACATGGATGGACTCCACCCTCTCCTCGACTTAGACCTATCTGTCCAGGTCTTCAAAGATCTTGGTCCAGCTCTCCCTCCCATTTGGACTACATCAGTTTCAAGGGGTAGATCTTATGATTCTCCATAGAGGCACTGTTCCTTTTCTAATAAGGCAGCAACTACCCCTGTTCCACCTCTCCAGCCAGCATCTCTTATCCTCCGGATTACTTGTCTGGTATTAAATACTATGCCACTTCTGTGGCATTAAAATATGTCATCTTCCTCCAGGAAAGTTGAAGGTGATTACAGGGGATATATTTTATCCCCCTAGCCAGACTGGAGACTCTTGCAGCCCACATCCCATATGGTATGAAGGTGGCTGTCCTGCATTTGCTTGTTCCTGCGGATTGGTTTTCAGGACTCAGCTGACAATGAGGACTTCATAAAGCTCCTCCCCCTTGGCAACCAGAACTGCAAATTATGTCTACCCAGAACTACAAGCATGCCAGAATCTTGGCTTAGCTTTTAAGCCTCTTGACAGCTGCTTTTATTTGGCTTCTTGGTGTCTCACTCTTCACATGCATATCTTAAAGACTGAGAAATGGTTTGGAGAGACATTGCATACAGACTCCATTTTCTTTGGTTCCCTTCTCTCTGTGTTCATGGTCTATCAAGTCCTGGCAACCTTGTCTCCTGAATGCCAGTTTTTTTTGATGGAGGCGAGCAATGATCTGTCACTCCATACCCCAGTGGCAATACATGACTCAGCAAATGCTCCCAGGGCACAAGAGGAGCTATGAAGGACTCACTCAGACACATTGCTCCTATGCCAGCCTGGTCCCTCCAGTCCTGCATCTTTGATAGCTCTTTGATGTTCTCAGGCTACTAGTTCATTCTTTTAGGGTTGTTTTTTTTTTTTAATTCGGCCTTTGGTTCCTTAGTATGAGGCTTATTCTGCACTCCTCCTTCTGAGCCAAAAATGGAAGTCCTCCCTCTTTTTTTCCCCCAAGAAATACACCAGGTGGCACATTCTCTTATTTGATAAAAATGTCTTTCTGGTGGCTTTAAATGTGAAAGCTAATTTAACAAACAGCAAACATTCACAGTTCACAAATAACACCTCTTCTTTAAAAATCCTGTAGCTGTTGCTCCATCTTTAATTTGTCCACTTAACGTTTCAGAGGGGAACTCTAATGTAGGTTCAGTTTTTGTTCTTTGTAGCAGGTATAACAGGTGCTAAAAATTAATTCAGTAAAACCTCTGAGCAAGACAACAGGAAAGCATGAGATAAGCTACCAGGCTCTGCCAAGGTTTTCAGAGTAGAAAGCAGAAAGGAATTCCACAGTCCTGGAACCCCAGCCACAGACCCCAAGGAAAAGAGGAAGATAGGAGGTGGGTGATGTAGAAGGAGGATGCTGGGGGACAGAGATGCTTGGAATACTGAGTCCCACACCTTCCCGTCTTTCTCCCTTCAAGCACTGGGAGGTGAGATGAAGGGCCTCTGCAGACATCATAAGACGTTTCCACCTTTTCCTTTTCTTCAAGCAGAATCACATACAGGTCCAGAACTCGACCTTTAACTGCTATAGCTCAGCCCTGCCTAGAACACTGCCCTTAGCTCCTCATTCTCCACTCTCTACCTCCCAGGTGCAGGAATTTCACCCATGTGCCCAGTTCCACATGGAGATTAAGGAAATTTTCCTATTATGACCTATTTATCGATGCCTATTGAATAGCTATGTTTACAAAAATATGTCTCAATGAAATTAAGTACAGAAAAAGAAGAAAATATAGCAAGATTGCAACTCTGGGTGAATTTTTAAGCTGTCTTTATTTTCCCCAAACTTACAAACATGTGCATTGCCTTTTTAAATGAAAAATTGTATTTTTAAATTATCTCCATACACAACAGTGTGTATGTTATGTCTGTGTG
This sequence comes from Ondatra zibethicus, assembly GCA_004026605.1. NCBI lineage: Eukaryota > Metazoa > Chordata > Mammalia > Rodentia > Cricetidae > Ondatra > Ondatra zibethicus. Next base: position 102,501 of record PVIU01005028.1, read on the forward strand.
AATTTTTAACTTACAGCTATGCAAAAAACAATCCATGTGACAAAAGACCTAGCTGACACACAGCCCTCCCCTACCTACCCTACTCGGGGGCGGGGAGGGGGGTAAGGTCCTCAGTCTGATAGTGATTTCTCCTGATATATCTGTATCATATTTTTACAGAAGTGGGCCCTAAGAAAAGGCTAGCTTCGGACCTAAGTCAGGGCTACCTATCTGCTGAGGAGTTCCAGGCATGCACCGTGCACCCGTCGGCCTGTGTTCCTCTCCAGAACTCAGACTCGTCCCTCACTCTGTCTCTTCCTGTGCTAGGCTGTTGGACTCCTTCCCTTTCAGCTCCTCCTATCTTCCCCATGTCTCTCCTTGAGCCCCAGTTCCATTCACAGACAGCCCCACGAACCTGGCCCTTGGCCCACATTCGACTGTTTCATCTCCATTTCGTGAGTCTGACTCTACAGAGGCCCACAAGCTCCCAGAGGGCGGGGCATGAGCACCTTGGAGCTGCTTTTCCAGGCAGAGCCCAGGCACGTGTTATTAAACTAGACAGGCGCTTTTCCTCATCCTGCCTTCCCCACTTGCCCAATGCTTGGAAATGAAACAAAGCCAAGGGGACCAAGACACGCCCTGCGGGGAGGAGGGGATCAGGAACCCAAGTCTCCAGTCCATCTGTAATTAGAGCGGTGGGGGAGGGTCTATCCTTGGCACAGACAGGTCCTTAATGGCTCCTGCCCCAGAAACTGCCTTCAGATCGACAGCCAAGGGAATCGCAATGAAAAATTCATCAGCCTCCTCCTTTCCGCCGCCCAGCTGCGCCTAGCAGATGACCTCGGCGGGAGCAAGCCCACTGTGAGGCACCGTCTGGCCGCTTCGAGGAGGCCCAGCACAGACCCGCAGGGAGCACTACACCGCTGGGCAGTGTGCACCATGAACACATGCCTGCGGGGACCTAGAAAGGACCACCGAGGTCTGACTGCTGGGGAAGGAAGACAGTCCTTCTCCGACCTTTTGATGCAATCTCCTGAGACCCAGAGGGTCCCTCTCAGGCAGTCGCCTGCGGTACACCTCTTTTGTCGTACTGAAGTGTGCACACACTGCCCTTGACAAGGCAGGATCAGCAATACCAATTGGGTGGACACCTGGGATCCTGTGAGCTATAAACAATCTAACCCTGGTGACTAGTCCTCCTAACTAGGCCTTACTTTCATGCCACCGTCTCCCATCTTCCATTGCCCCAAGCTGCCCCTCGAAGTTCCATAATAGGTAGAGCCCATAGAAACCACAGCTACCTACCGAAGTGGGGTGGTCAGGAAGGGTGACAGGAACCAGAGTTGGGGAAATGCTACTGAGTCGCAGGGTTCTGGAGGCCTTTCCAGCCCCTGCCATCTGGGCACTGCACAGACAGACGCTGCGTGGGTCCCTGGAGCTTGCCACCTCCGCGCCACGCTGCCAGCCATGCGGCTGCGGCTGGAGAAAAGCACCAGGTCCGAGATTGCTAGACTGGAATGGGGGGATGGGGGTGGGGGGGACACTCCTGAACTCTGCATTTTGAAGTTGTTTTCTTGCAATCAAACTTTAATAAGCACCGATGTTTGGCCTGCAGGCCACGCAATGTGGTGGGATGCCATGTTGGCCTCTTTGGGATTCGCAGCGTTTTTTGTGCTGTTCTGCGGGGGAATCAAATGTGGTGATTAGGGAAGTTTTATATTCAGGTCAGGTTTTCCCTGGACTGAAGAATGTGCTAGATATTAGGCCAACACCGCCATCTGGTGGTATGATCAACAGGCGCGAGCTGATGCGGGGAGACCAGAAGGAATGATGTCATGGTCCGCAATTTTTCTTGGATGGGAGGGGGGGCTAGCTACGGAACTGGTGTTGCCCTGTGCTTTATTCCTTGGGTTTGCAGTTTCGTATTCACAGGTGAATCATCAGGTAAGCGAGGGTTCTTCCTAGAACCAACGCTTTACGTTGTATTCCATTGTAGAATTGAAAAGGGTCAATGGCTTTGACAGCCTTGAAGCAGGACTCCTTATGTGATCTGCCCTGGGTCCACTCAAATTAGTCATTTGACAGCCCATCCCCCAGGTGTTTCTCCCTCCCAAATTTAGTTGCAGAGTTGGTTTTGTGTTCTGTGTGCTCTCGCATTCTTATAAGCGCCAAGACTGAAAACAAACTTCACACTGCCTATAAGCACAGGGACCCATTCTCAGGCAGGTCTCCCTGGCACCCTCAGACACTCTTCTGTTCCTTTTCTTACCAGATCTGGATAGGAAGTCCATCTCCCAGCTCCCACATGCTTCTTCCACAGTGTCTCTCTATCCTTTGCCCCTCATCTTACCTCTAGCAACATCTAGCAGCAAGCACCATTCTGTCTTGCTCCTCATCCCACCCAAGACTAAGTAGAAAAGGTGACTTAAGGCTGAGCAGGCTGGCCACACATTTAGGCTTTAGGTGAAGCTGCACTGCAGCGTGGCACTGTGAGCCTGTGTTGATTCCTGCATTGCAGAGTTCAGTTTCCTTCTCTTCGTTAGCTTTTGCCTGTACAATACTAGGCTATTTCAGCAGCAAATCCTCCCACTTTCCAGACATCTCTGCTTCCTCAGTGTTGCCTCTTCTACTGTCCAGTATTTGTGCCATCCCCTAGCTTTCTGTTCCCTTCTACTTCAGATTAGGAAAAAGAAAAAAACCTTTCGTCTTTTACAAAACCAGGGCATCTGCTTTTACCTGCAATATAAACTATTGATTGAAAGCAAACCATGGGTGGGGAGAAGAGGCTCCTAAGACAACACAAGGAAGCACAGAGGAACTGCCATTCACATTCTTAGGAAAATGAATAAAGAAATGGAATACATATGCATTTAGAAGTATGTATGCACAAGAAAGGGAATACTCAGGAGATGGGAGGTATAGAAAATTTTTAATGATAATAACAATGAAAGATTGAAAAAAAGAATAAAAATTCACATAAGTTTCCCAGAAACTGTGATTAAAAAGGCAAAAAGATGGGCAACTTTTAACAAAGATAAAAGAAAACAATATCAACCCACAAAGCAAAATCAGCTGCACAACTTGAGGGAATCAAGACAAAATGAGAGTGCTCAAATGGAGTCCTTTATTTTAAAGTCTTTGGGAAGGTTGGTGTGTTGGTACACACCTGTAACCCCAACACTCAGAAGACTGAAGTCGGGGTTGGCTCATTCAAGGTAAGCCTAGGCTACACAGCAAAACTGTCTCCAAAACAAAAGTCTTTCATAATTCAAAGGGACAAGAGTAGAGCTTAAAGAACCCTCTCATTCGCGGCTCCTGGATTTCAGCATCCCATAGAGGGGGAATTCTCACTCAAACTGAAAACCATGTCTGTTGAATTAACAACCATGAGAACAGAAATCATTCTAGCTATTTCAAAGTGAAGGAGATTTAGCATGGACTAACAAGTTGTTACAAGATATGATGGTTTACATAAGTGACCCCAAAATTTCTACCAGGGAACTCCTACAGCTCATAAACACCTATGGCAATGTAGCAGGATACAAGATTAACTCAAAAAAATCAGTAGCCCTCCTTTATACAGATTATAAGTGGGCTGAGAAAGAAATCAAAGAAGTATCATCCTCCACAATAGCTACAAATAGCATAAAATATCTTGGGGTAACTCTAACCAAACAAGTGAAGGGCCTGTATGACAATAATTTTAAGTCTTTCAAGAAAGAAATTGAAGAAGACACCAGAAAATGGAAAAAATTTCTCATGCTCTTGGGTAGATAGCATTAACATAGTAATCTTACCATAAGGAATCTGCAGATTCAATGCAATGCCCATCAAAATCCCAGAAAAGTTCTTTAAAGACCTTGAAAGAACAATATTCAACTTCATATGGAAAAACAAAAAACCCAGGATAGCCAAAGCAATCCTGTACAATAAAGGAACTTCTGGAGGCATCCCCATTCCTGACTTCAAACCCTACTATAGAGTTACAGTACTGAAAACAGCCTGGTATTGGCATAAAAACAGACAAGAGGACCAATGGAATTGAATCAAAGACCTGAATATCAATCTACACACCCACAAACACCTGATTTTTGACAAAGAAGCAAAAAATATAAAATGGAAAAAGAAAGCATATTCAACAAATGCTGGATATCAACATAAAGAAAGCATATTCAACAAATGCTGGATATCAACATGTAGAAGAATGAAAATAGATCCATATCTATCGCCATGCACAAAACTCAAGTCCAAATGGATCAAAGACCTCAACATAAAACCAACCACACTGAACCTCATAGAAGAGAAAGTGGGAAGTACACTTGAACGAATTGGCACAGGAGATCACTTTCTAATCATGAACCCAGTAGCACAGACACTGAGAGCAACAATTAATAAATGGGACCTCTTGTAACAGAGAAAACAAAATGGAAAGGTGATGTTTCTAGAAATCTTAATCTGCAGAAAGTCCCCCCTACCCCCGCATTTCAGGAACCAGTGCTTGTGGGAGGCCGTTCCTGTGACTCTCCACTATTGCTCAGGAGCTTCGGGCTGGCTGCAGCACACAGGAGCTCAGTGCTGCTCAGGGCACTGTGGGCACTATTCGCAGCGCCCACTGAGCAGAAAACAATGACACTTATTTGGAGAGGCCCTGCCAGAAACATAATGGTCTACAATTCCAAATCTTAAAATCCCATTAAGGCTGGAGAAGTAACTTCGTGATTAAAAGAACTTTGTGTTCTTGCAAAGGACATGGATTTAATCCCCAGCAGGCCCATCATGGCTCAATCATCTGTAACTCTGGTTCTAGGAGATTTGATGTCCTCTTATAACCTGCTTATGACAAGGCATATACATGATGCATACAGAGACATGTGGCCAGAACAAACACTCATACACACACAATAAAATAAGTAAATCTTTTCTAATAACTTAAAAGGAGGTGCGACTACTAAAAAGAAAAGCCTATGAATGCCTACAACTGGAATTCCTAAAGAGAATGCAGTTGTCAAGTGCTCTGTAGAATACAGGAGGCAAGCTTCCAGGCCTGCTGGTGAAAGGAGAGTACAGAAGAATGAGATACAGGACCTTCTGCAGACTCTTCCCTGAAAGACCAAAGTGAAATGAGCAAATGTACTTGCACTGGGAGAATAGTTTCTGGCTATATAGGAATGAATTACTAATGGTGATAAGGAAAGCTAGAGAAGCAATACAAATTCAAGGCTAACTCAATAATAAACTCCAGGAAAACAAAAAGTTACACAATAAAGCAAACATCATCATAGTACACTGTTGGGCTTTTCTCTGAAAAATGTTCCTATTGTTATAATGATATAAATGTTGAATAGTAACTTTAAAAATTTGTGAGGAATTTTATTGCATTGGTGGAGCAGTTAGGAGAATTGACATAAGAAAGATTGGTGGATTGGAGGTTTAACTCTTCATTTTCCACAATAGAAACTGAATACATAAGCACAAACATTAATGAAGAAGCAATTAAGAAATGGGAAATGGGTCTCAATGGTTAAGAGCACTGACGACTCTTCCAGAGGACCCAGGTTCAGTTCCCAGCACCCACATGGCAGCTCACAACTGTCTGTAACTCCACTATCTGACACCCTCACACAGACATACATGCAGGCAAAATGCACATTAAATAAAAATAAATAAATAATTTTAAAAAGAGAAATGAGAAATAGCAATGTGAGTAGTTATTTGTATTTTTAAGTATATCCTCAAAGAAATAGCTTACTAGTTAAGATAGGAAGTAGAATATAGAAATAGAGCAGAAACAATGTAATTTGGAGTTGTAAGTTACAGGGAGTTACACAACTTTTCTTAATGATGGATTCATCCTTGTCTATCATCTTATATATAAATTCCAGCATTGTCAATCACATATACAATTTTTATGTTGTTGCACATAAAACCCAATAAGAAACTTTATCATCACAAGTAGGGAGAGACCTCCACCAGAGCCCTCTTTCTCATAGAACATCCATTAGGTACACAAACTTACAGTAATGATGAAGTGACAGTGTCTTTGCTGTCAGTGCAAAGCAGTGAATGACAGTACTGAGCATCATGATTTATTCATGGAGAATAAAGTTGATTGAGCAACAATCAATTACGATTCTATTTACCCAGCATTTTTTTTTTTGAGACAAGTTCTTGCTATCTAGCCCAGTCTGGCCTCAAACTCGTATCCTCCTGCTTTCATCTCCAATATCCTGGGATTACAGCTGTGCATGACCACATCTAGAATTAGGTATCATTATCTACCACAAAATCATATAAGCACAGTTATTTGGTGGGGGGGGGCTGGGCAATTGAGAGCTCAAACCCTTTCTAGAAGGCTGTCTGGAGCACATTGCTTTAGATCATCAACATTGCTGAGACTGTTGGATAGCCTTGAAATCTCCATCATCCCACTGGAGCAAAGCTGGTTCTGGACAAAGATACTATCTGCTAAACATTCACCCTCTTAGAGTTCAGCAAGGCTATGCAACTTGTCCAAAGCAACAGAGTATGAATGGAAGTGATAAATGTCCCTTCTGAGCCACAGCACTTAGGAGCTGAGCCCTTCTGTCCCAACTATGAGGATGGCTGAGAAGAGAGTACTTTGCGGCAGCAGTATCTTGGGTTATTGAGTTACCACTGGCAATGCTCGACTCCTAGAATTACACATCATTCAGGAGACACGGAGTAGTTGTCTTAGACCTTTGAGATGTTTGTATCTGTGTGTTACTGAAGTACAATAGATCTATCTTGACACAACACCTTTTGTCTTTTTTGCTCATTATATTTTAATGTGAGCTACTAATGAAAGTCATTTTACTAATCTACCACCACAAATGCATAGCCAGGTGTATCTAAACTGATAATGGGTTTATGCTGAGCTCCGCAAGTTCTATTGCACAGGATACTAAGACATTTTACTTTCAGAAGGTTGATAGGAGAGTACTCAGTTACTTTGGACTCAATAAAGTACCACAAACTGAGTTCCTACCATATTTGAATCTGAAATATCCCTACAGTCTCATGTGTTTGAATAGCTTGTCCCAAGAGGTGGTTCTGTTGGGAGGTTGTGAAACCTTTGGGACATGGGAGTTAGCTGCAAAGGAGCATTGGGTGGGAGGCCTTGACAGTTCTGTCTGCCACTGCCCACTAGTCTAAAGCATGTGGAGAAGCCCATGCCTCACAGACTGAGCCAAGAACAAACACTACTGTGCCTTCTCACTGTGATGCTGTGCTCACCAAAGTCACAAACCATGGTTACAGCAAAAAGTAACCAATATAGTACCTTATACAGCAGAATTTACTGGCATGTATAAGCCTGGCTGAGTTCAAATGAGAACCCTTTTCTGATATGAAAACTACTCTATTGGGTCTGTTTAGTAAGAACACAATCCACAGGGGATTCCGTTCTCTGTATCATTTCCTAAAGGGCCTCCCTTTAGGAAGGGAAATTCTTTAGGGAGAGTGAAGATTCTAGCACATAAATTTATGAAGATATATTGAATCCATAATGGGGGAGATGATGTAGATGGTCACATTAGGGACCTTTTCTCTGTGTGAAGTTAATTGACCTTTCAGAGAACTGAACCCACAACCGAACACCATCGACGTGACTCACAGAGGAAGCAGAATGAAATGTGGGTAAAGATGGCTAGACCAGTGGTTCTCAACCTATGGCTCACGACCCACTTGGGAATAAACCAGCCCTTTCTCAGGGGTCACCTAAGACCATCAGAAAACACAGATACTTACATTACAATTCGTAACAGTAGCAAAATTACAGTTATGGAGTAGCAACAGAAATAATTTTATAGTTATTATAAAACTATAGTTTTATAGTTGAGGTCACCACAATATGAGGAACTGTATTAAAGGGTCACAACATTAGGATGGTTGAGAACCACTGCGGTAGACAGTAGAAAGAGTCAGACATTGCAAGCATCCATCCACAACATTCATTTGAAGACTGAATGTCCAGTGTGTTTGAGCCAAGTACAACATGAGACTGAAGGGAAAGGGACAATGCTTCTAATTTCCTCAACATGGCAAAGGACAGCCACTGCGGAAGCAAAGTAAACAGACCTGCATAGCCACATATCAACAAATGCGTATTCTCCCAATGCCACACATGTGTAAGGCCAAGCTAAAAAAGCAACTGGAGATGTCTCTCATTAAGAAAATTCTCTGACATGCTCTTTCTGGATTAACTGAAATGAAATAGACCACTGAATAACGAATGTGCCTGGTGAAAAGCCTGGTACATAAGAAAGAACAAGCAACACACGGACAGAATGGGACAAGAGCTTCTGGGGTGGGGGGACAAATGAAGACATGGGCTGGCAGTGATGTCAGTGTGAGGGAATGAGCTTGGCAGGACCTGGGGGTTCAATCTCTAGCACCAAATAAAATAAATAAAATAAAAACAAACAACTTTGAAGCAAAATAAAGTAGTCAAATAAAGAAAGAAAGCTGGGGTTGAGGCTGGAAGGTTTTTAAGGATCACTGTTGAAAATCATTTAAGGAAAATTGCTTCAGGCATTTTATAGAAAATAAATCTTTTAAAAAGGGAGAGATCATAGGGATAGGGAAAGAAGACTAACAAGGATTTGATGCAATATCAGAGCTAGGAAATTTGAATTGGAGTGATGATTTGGGATTTGGAACACAAGAAAGTCCAAAAGAAAAACTCAAAAGTATTTTTAGATGGGGGTAAATGTGTGGGTGAAAGACATCAGGGTGGATCTAAGTGGTCCAAAGCTTTCAAAGTTGGCAAAAATCAATAGGTGTGTACTTTGGGATGAATCAGGAGCATCCAGATCCTACAGTGGTTTGCTCTAGAATTCCAGAAAGGCTAACAATTAGACTGAAGGGTATGGCAGACTGGGCAAAGAGGGTAGAGGCTTCCTGAGCCCAGTAGTAATGTTTACTCACTCAGTAACCCCTGGGGCTCTAATACAAGAACTAGCACCAGGTACCCATCAAAAAAGGCTGGTGGGGTGAGATAATAGGTTAATTCAAAGCTATTTGTCGTTCCTATATACCAGAGATGCCTACATGCTGGAAAACCTTCCATTACACAATGCAAGGGTTGTAGTCCATATTCCAGAATCACTAAAGGATCTTGGGGAGAATAAAGACTATCATGAGAAAGGAGACACATTTATCAGAACTGAGGTCATAGTAACTTCTTTAGCCATTAAAAAGATGACTTAGGATAGACAGTTTAAGTATTGTTCTTCAAGCAGTTAATGGGACAGAGTCTGCCTGGGTGGAAGACAGAAGTAGCTAATTACCACCGTAATCATGAGTAGAGAGTATAACACACATGCCATCCTGATGACTCAAGGATGAGACTGGTCATTGTGCAAGCAGAAGCCACTATCCCCAGCAAAGCAGGGTTAGTAACAAACCACACTGTCCACGCAGAAGCACAACATGAAAGTTACAACCCTGCCACATGATCAGAGACACAGGAAATATGGTTATTTGTGAGTCATGTACAAGTCTCCATCCCCATCAAAGCTCCTGAAGAGATCTAAGTATCAATTAAACCTTGGCTGAATCCAGTTCCAGGAGACACGAAAGAACCTTTGTCCACAGTTCCTGCAGCTGAAGGACAGTGACTAGAGCTGGTGCAAACCACACATCCTCCAGGTAGCACTCCAGCCAAAAGTGGAAAGGTGTGGTGGTAGCCATTGACAGCCCCGAACAATTCATTGTATCCAGTATCTCTCCGTGCCATAACAAAAGAATAAATCTGCAAAGAATTGATGAATAATCTTCTGGCAGGAATTCAGCCAATCATGGCTGGCTAGATGGTCCAGAAGGTAAAGGTGCCTGTTTGATGAGGTGATGGCCAAGTTCAACTTCTGGGACCCACATGGTGGAAGAAAGAACTGACTCTCATGCTTCTCTGACATACACATGCACACGGTAGTACACACGCATACACACACACACATGCTTGCAAACAAATAAAATGATATTAAAATTTAATGAATTAACAAACAACAGTTGCATTCTAAAACCATAGCAGACTTCAGTCCCATTCAAATTTCAGCCTCCCAATATGCTTTGCATATCCCTGCCTGTCCCATATCCCTCAAGTCTCCTTGTCTTTGGCAGTTCAGCCCCTGTTTTGCCCTTGGTGACATTGTACGTCTGGTTAGTGCAAATGGGGTCACTATGCACGTTTCTGGGAGGATATAGAAGTCTCTGTACAGGACTTCTACAAAAACTCCCTGAGGGGACAGACTCCAGGGCTGCATGTCTTTGTCCTCTGCTCCATTGTTCCCATTCTAAGTGGACTGACTGGTCAACTGGTGACTATTAGTTAAGACCTTTAGAACCAAAGCCATGAACTCAGGAGGGATAAGCAGAAAGATAGGCTGTTGGGACTCTGATGACATGTCTTAAGATGTGAAGTTACGATAGAAAAATAATAGCACATTCAGTGTAAACCATCATGTTAGCATCTGTCACTTGAGCCAATGAAATTCCTCTCTGCTCCCTTGCCTTTGCAAGTAAGCTCAAAGAATTACCCATCTGGACATCTCCATTTGACTCCTCTTCTCAAGTTCATTGTTCTCTTCCTCGATGCTGCAGACCATGTCTCCTCCCTGGACAATCTGGATGAGGACATGTAAGGACCCCTTGTGTCTACTGCAGTGTCCACTGGAACCAACACATGAGTAGATTTTCTACCTTTCATTTCTTTAGTTAGGTCTGCTTCTGTGGGTGGTGCCTCATCTCAAGTACATGTTAAATTCTGATGACAGGGACCACAGCTGACACATTTTGAAAAGACTTCCACAGAATTCTTCCACCTGGTAGAACATGGCTTCTATTGGCTGCTTTTCTTTCAGAATGTAGTCCCAGAGACTTTTACCTAAAAGTTCATGAACTACTTGGTCTCAGCTTCCAGCATATAGTATACTAATTATGATTCATGGAGCATAATGCCACCAAACTCTAGCCCACATTCACAGCCCCAGATGCAGCCAGCTACTGCAAGAACTGTTAAGAAAACACTAGTGCCAGGGGCTTCCTATACTGGATCTCTCCTAATGCTTCCTGGGTAAAGTCTGAATGATTCATAGAATCCATTTTAACACCACCACCCCTCTGCCTTTCACCAGGTCCATCTGGTTTCCTAGGGCCAAAATAGCATCCTGAGATGGTTGTCATTGGATGTACCAAAAAGCTATTGAGAATGCTGATAGTTTTCCATAACAGAAAAATACACTTTTCTGTATTATAATCCTTTCTTTGTCCTCTGGACTGAAACAGGCTCCACTTCATCCATCTGCTCACTGTTAGGTCTTTCCCGTCACAAGATTGCCAGCACCTGTGAACTACACCTTGTCTCCATCGCTCAAGAACCTCATTGTGCTCATTAGCTGCCTTGCTCCAAATTCAATGGTTGCTAAGTGCAGCTGGATAAAGGGGGTCCTCCCATCTGTGCTGCAGTGCACTCCATGGACTATAAGTGCACCTTTGTTCCCACAGTAGAAGCTATGTTGGGTCACCAGGGTTTCTCTGTGCCCATTCATTTGATGTCACAGGTCACACAAAACTCCAGTGCTAAGGACAGCCTTGGTCAATGAATCCCTACCCCTGATTAACCATGGTTGCCCCAATATAGACAGAAACTACTCTTTCATTTCCCAGCTGCCCAGACCTGAAATAATCACACAGAAACCATATTATTACAACACTGCTTGGCCTAATAGTTCACGCTTCTTTTTGGCTAGCTCTTATATCTTAAATTAACCCATTTATATCAATCTGTGTAGTGCCACGTGATTGTGGCCCTATTGGTAAGGTTCTGTCCAGTGTCTGTCTCCTGCTGCAGCTACATGGCTTCTCTCTGACTCCGCCTACTCTTTCCTCCTCTGTCTGCTTGGAATTTCTGCCTTGCCCTATTCTGTGCTGCAATAGGCCCAAAGCAGCTTCTCTATTAACCAATGGTATTCACAGAATACAGAGGGGAAACCTACATCACCCCAACATGTCTCATCTAAATCTGGACTGTGTCAAAGGGGTTTCTACACTATTCCTTACCTGCTTCTCTTAACATTGTGCCTTTTTTCTCATTTTTTTATTACTTTGAAAAGAATTTCACACAATGTAATTTGATCATATTCACCCTCCTCCCCACAACTCCATCTCCATCCCCCTCCCCCTACCCATCCAAATTTGCATTCTTTTTTTAAAAACCCTATTAATACAATTTGTGCTGCCCATATACTTTAGGGTCAGTGGCCTCCCACTGGAGATGGTTGACCTACCTGTACCCCTAAAGAATACTGACTTCCCTTGTGGGACTCTACAGAGCAGCCCTGTTGTCACTAGGAGACTTCCTACTGCCACTACAGAGGGGCTGCCATCCTTGATATTTTCTGGTATATTCCACAGTTTACTAAAGTACCTGCTTTGTCCTTTCAGAGAAATGTAGAGATTAAATGACAATGTAGCCAAGTGAAGAGGAAATTTTCTTTCCCTTACTTTTGGAAAGAACAGAAGTTAATATTGGCCACAGGAATATACAGCCTAGCAATCTCTAAGTCTTCCTGGGAAAGTCATCCCAAGAAAGCTTCTAGAATGACTCTTAGAAGTGACAAATGTAAGAGGCAGGACATTCTACCCTTGCAGAACAGGAGTCTTGTCGAAGCCCCCAAATAAAGCATGGGGGTAGACACTTTGTTTTCAGAATGAAAATGCTGCTGAGATAATTGCAGATTCAGATGCACAGATAAGCAATGGTCAATATAGAGATTAGTGTTATTAACCAGTAACTACTTTATCAATAATTAATTACCAACCAAGAATTTTTAAGAATAATTATATAAGAAATATATAATTTTATATCCTTATACATACTTATTATATATGTATTTATTCTTATTAAATATTTATCTTATATATTTTATTATATACTTATATATAAAATATAGAATAAAAGTAAGAATAATTAAATTTTAATTTTAATAATATTCTATCTAATTCCTCCAAGGTTACATTTTTCAAAACTAGAGTAAAATGTGATAGCTAGTATATAGCTTCTTTATCTTATTTAGATTTCTTCAGTTTTACTTACTGTTCTCTGGGTGTGAGTGTAATATGTAGGGGGGTGGCGTTTCCATATATTTAATCAACCCATATATCCCTGTCTCCACCTTAACAGTTAAAATACTGAACATCCCCCCAACACTATAAGTTCTCCTGTTCCCCTTGCTTTACCCTCCTCCTCTCATCCCCTCCCCAACCCAAGCCAAGAGTGGCAGCCACCCTACTCCACTCCTGAATTTGCCACACTACATAAATGAATGTGCAATGTTCTACAAATGTTATATAAACATCGTATAAATGTTCTGTTACATCTCATGACTAGCTCTGCTGTTGTTGCCGGCATTGAGAATATTTATTTATATTATTATTATACAGCTTCCTACAAGGCTCTGCAAGCATCAGTAGTGCACGCTTTGGGGTTTCCCACTGGTGTTTCCGTTTCTGTGTACCACCTCAGAATGTTTAACTATCCACCCGCTGAAGTACATCCGGGATGACTGAGGGACTATGACCCCGCCATGAGCATCTGAGTGGCTAATACTTTCAGAGCCAATGGCTGAGGACATTCTCTGCCTACACTGCCTTGCTAGCTCTGGGTTCCACATAGCAGACTTGTTCTTCAGGGCCTGTACCCAGTTTCTAATAGTTTTTGAATGCTGGGTTTTGAAAATTCTTTACAGCGTTTGAATTCTAACTCATCTTTAGACACGTGCCTTGCAAGTGTTTTCCTGGGCATGTAGCCGATATTCTTATCTTCGCCACCCAGACTTTCACAAGTTAAGTCTTTGTTTTGATGATGGGCAGTGTGCCAATTTTTCTTTGAAGAGTTGTGCTTTGGATAGCAAATCTAACAATTGCTTGTCTACCTCTAGACTCCAATAATTACGTAAAACTTTTGACAGAAGTTTAACATTTTTAATAATTTTAGGTTAAATTTCACTATTTTGCTGATTGATGTCCAGCTTCCCCAGCACCATTGTTGAGAGACTCTCAGACAGGTTTGTGTGACTCTGTCTGCAGGGTCTTCCCTCGGTTCCATTCATTTGTAGGTGCGCCCTTCCACCAATATCATCCTCGGTTTAATTACCTACTACACGGCAATATCGGCCACCAGACAAGAGACCCCCCTTTATTCTCATTTGTCAAGGTTGTTTTACCTATCTTAGGGACTGCTCTCTCTATTTCAATTTTATAATAATCTATTTCTATTAGAACATTGCCTTGTTGATTTTGACCAAGATGCCATTAAAACTGTAGGCCCCATTGGGAAGGATGAGCGTGTCTGGTGGCTTTTGAGAGTTTTCGTTCTCTGTCTTTAGTTTTCAATGTTTTAAGAGAGGGTAATAGAGGGGGTATAACGATCAACATACATTATGTACATGTATGGAAGCCTCATAATGAACCCCATTTTAGTATGCTATCAAGAGGTGATAATAAATATTAAAGCTCCAAACAGTGTGGCATTGATTTCTTCTACTGTTTGAGGCTTTCTCCTTATCTTGGATCTATGACTTAGTATATTTAGGGAGTTTTTCAATCAGTATTTCTTCAAATCTTCTTTTTGACCACACAATTTCTCTTCTTGTATTTAGTGATGCAACTGTTACTCTTTTCTTCTTGTTCTACAGATCCCCCACCTACCCACTCACCCACACTCACTCTTTCCTCTCCATTCTTGTCTTCTCCCTGTGATTAATACTGGGTGATTCCTATTATCCTGGCTACATGGTAACTCTGTCTATCCCCTGTTGACAAAGCACTCCCCCTGGTGGCCTATTGTTGTTAGGACTCCTCTCCTCCTTGCTCACCTTTGTGATACAAAGTCAAAGCATCTCTGGTTCAACTTCAGGGAGCAATGAGCCTCCCTTAGCTACCGCCTCTTGCTGGGCTGAGGTTTGGGAAATGCCAGGATATCGGTTAGGAGGCAACCTGAAATTCCTTTGCCTGTGTTGCCCACCCCCAGTACTTCTAAATCCCTCTGCTCTCTTTCAGTGTACCCTTGTTGTGTTTCCAGAGTCTGTGGCTCTGTTTCAGGGATGAAGAAGAAAAATAAAATGGTTCTACATCATCTCATTTGGATAAAATATCACCCTTGTTCTCTAGAAGCACACAAATCTTCAGCATCATGAAAGAGGTGCCTCTAGGTCCCATCCGTCACACTCTTCCCATCAGCCTGCAAAAGGCCTGCGGGTCTGAAGAGTCCCATGTGTGTGGCATGAGCAGTTGTACCCATACTTGAATCAAAGACGGTTGGACAGAGAAAGTGATTCAAAGTGATCTCGTGGCCAAAAAGCCATTGACTGATCAGTTACAATAATCGATCCAGACAAAAACAGGGAGTGAATTTTAGCAGAATAGGACAGGGAAGATGCCATGTTTATAGAGTTATGAACTTTAACAGCTCTACCTGTACTATTTGCCATTTCTAAACAAAGAAAGGGGGGGCCCTGAGACCAGCTCTAGCCTCTAAGATGCAGAGCTTGGCCTTGACGCCCATTCTTCTTCACTGGCATCTCCTCGGCTCTTGTGAACAGACCCATACTGTCTTTGAGATCCGCTAGAGGTGGGCACACTTGCTGAGGGCACGGGTAAGGTGGCCTGGGATCTCACTTTCAGGACCTTCTTCCCTGCTCAACTTTGGAAAGCACAGAAGAGGATGACCTAGGATCAAAGTGGAGGACGGCCCTTCCCTGTTCTGGAAGGGAGGACGGAGGACACGTGCTGTCTTCTCCTTGTCTGCGTACTGCACCCACACTTCTAGAGTTGCACCAGCATCGTGAGCTTCTCTTCCATGACCCTTCTGGCTTCCCACTCTCAGAAAGGTGGCCCTACCTTTGGTGTAAGCAGAGGAACTGAGTGAGCTTGGGTTTGGGAGAATAATGCATGGTTTGACAGTCTCAGAAGTCAATGAAGCAGGGCCGGGGGAAGAGTGAGGGGAAGGCTAAGTGTGTTCCTTGTTCTTAGACACATGGAGACAAATTCTCTCCAATTCTCATCTCCACTAAGCCCAAATTGAGACATTTATTAAAACTGAATTTAAATTTTATTTAAGATTTCATCTTGATGGAAAAAAAAGTCACGTACTGCTGGTGCACCCTATACTGCCGGCTCTAACTAACACTGAAAGCTCCGAGCAGGTTGGATGCAGTGTGGCTCAGCTGCCCTCCTCTCTGTAGTCTCTGAGCAGGGTAGGTGCAGTGTGACTCAGCTGCCCTCAACTCTGCAGTCTCAGCTTCTCAATATAAAATGCAGGTCCAAGGAGCGACTACACAGCTCAAACCCAAGGCCACCTCCGGTCACTTCCTCTCTTGTGTCTTTGCCTGAAATGTTCCATGGGTGTCAACTTTTGGAAGAAATGTGGCATTTTAAAACTCAGTTCTTCCAAGCTTGGCTATAAATCTT